>JBBPQV010000320.1:0-24995 GCA_038092675.1 Boletus rufocinnamomeus
CAGTGTCAGATATCTCGACATCTCAAGTGACTGCCGCTACTTGATTAGTGGATCATTCGATCACAACGTTAACGTCTGGGATACCGAAAGCGGACAAGTGGTGCGAGACGAAGCCTACCTAAGAGGCGACGGGGAGATCAACTGCGTCAAGTTGTCGAAGAAGGATTGCAGATTACTCACGGGTTCAGGGGATGGTTGTCTCCGCATCTGGGATTTGGAGTCAGGGGACTTACTCGTCGGTCCAATCAAAGCAGACGAAATGCCAATCTGGGCAGTCGCCTGGTCACGAGATGAGACCCAGATTCTCTCCGGCTCAAGCGATGGTGTCCTTTGTCGGTGGCACGCAACAACAGGCCGCATTATCGGCGAGCCTGTCTATGCCCACCAGAGTATCATATACTGCTTGTCCGTCTCACACAACGGCGGTTGCCTGGCCAGTGCTTCCAGCGACGGCACCGTCAAAATATGGAACACCACCACACTCGAACAGATGGCAATTCTAGCGCACCCCGACGAGGTCAATTGCATCACCTTCTCGACCGACGACCGACTGCTAGCTACTGCATGCAGCGACTCCTTAATTTATATTTGGGAGTTGCCCCAAGCCAGCTTGGATTCGGGTCTTGTGATAGATAGGGAATGTGAAGGTGCATCGCTCCTTGAGGTGAGCCTTACCGAGTCCACGAATGACAAGTGCTATAGTGAACTTCTGTCAGCACTCGATGATGATTCCCTCGGACGGTGGCGTTGTGGTAGAGGATCAAACTGGCCCCCAAAGAAACACAGAAATGTTGAGGGAGATACTGGCTGTAAGTCAATTCCATCTTCTTCGACTGGTTTCGACGAAGTCCTGAGTTTCATCGCAGACACACATCCCACCCCTCGAGAGAGAGAACACAGACCTCGATGAAGAGAGACCAGCGGAGGATGCAGTACCTACGACAATGGAGAAGAACCGCCTCATGAGTCGCCTCAGCCTCGCACGCAGTCGCCGCGGATGTCGAGCGGATGGCGTCGATAACGTGCACAATGCGCAAGAACCAAACCGACGGAGACGCAAACTATCGCAAATGATCAAAACAGCAATTGCGAAGTCGCGCAAGGTATCCCCATTCATGCACGGGAAACTTGCCTTTTGTAACATTCTCTGCGCAGTTCATATTCAGTTTATGGTGATAATTCGGCAGCTATTCATGCAAGAGTGGGACTATCCGCGTGTCAAGACTCTCGAAGGGCGGTAAGGATGTTTTTGGACAATCGGCACACATATGGTTCTTGGTTTGTGTTTCGTCGAGTATTTGCGTGTCATGTTCGGGACGTGCGTTGGTGCTCGCCTCCGTACAAGTGCTTCGATGACCAGAAACACTACAACGGAGGACGTAAAAGTAAATTGGACACACGCTTCAACCCGTGTGAGGTACGCTGTCCCGTGGACGTCCGGACTGGCTTTGGTACTGCTTGGACTACTGCATCCGCAGAGCATGCCGCACAAGGCGTATTAGTTACAACTGTCATGTCATGTCAGTAAGGATTACATTAATATCAGTCCGTGTCACGCGATGGCAAGTCTACCCGCCCGTCGTACGTCTGAACACGTCAGTATCCAGGGTCCACGATCGATTCCGCAATGTCAGGCGCGATTTGCTGCATTCTGCTCTCGATGACAGCGTTCAACCCGATCTGTATCACGGGGTTAGGATCGATAGAGATGAGAGACAATGGTCGGCGTACCATACGCTCTTGCCCTAGCAGCTGACCAAAATTTGCCAGCCGAGCCTCAGGGGACAAGTCCAAGATGGTCTCGAGTGACCTGTCGTACAGCATTACGAATGCTGCGAACGCATTCATGCCATGCACTCTGGCGAGATCTGACTCTCCCTGACATAGAACCATATCAATGGCACGTGTACGGGAAGCTTTCAACCACGATTGGAAGACTCACTTCTCGTTCCTCTTCTTCCAACCATTCTCTTTCATCCCAAAGTATTCCAAGGCCACGTTCCGTTGAAATTGTACATGCTTCCTCTCCAAAGCACCTCACGAATTTCGCAGCCTCCTCGATGTCGTTTGCGAAAGCCCAGGTAATTGTACACCGTGGGTTCAGAGTATCGAAACCTTCCGCAATCCCCAGATTCCGCCTGAGCTTCTTGATGGCTTTACATATCGGAGGAGTATAAGCGTATGGCACCAGTTTTGTGTCTTGCGAACGGTCGGTCCTATAATTATGTGCACTAGGGAAAGCCTCGAAGACGATGAGGAGGTTCAAGTAACGCCATGATTCACGAGAGATTCGTTCGACGGTAGACTCGAGATGCGCTGGTAGCGCGAGTAGGGGCATGAACAGCACGCCACGATCCGGATCAATGATGATATCAGTCCCACCGAGGTCACATCGTTCAACGAGAACAACCTGGCATTGATGGCCCTGTAGCTCACGGACTAATCCGCGCTTCTGAATGAGGGTTATGGAAGCGAGGTAACGATGGACCGGAGTGGCAGGAATCCAGTGGTCGGGGAGACGAACCGTGTGTTGATCAAACACGTCATCGGGAGCAGCTCGCGGGGGTATTTGTTGAGGAACACCTGGCGTTTGATAAGGCGTCGGCGTATCATTTCCGGTCTCCGAATGCTCCAAGGTACGACTCCACGCGGCTTGGTTGCGAAGCCCGATGAATGTAGAGAACAAATCCTTGGATGATGCTGGAACGAGATCATCCAGTTTGCGTCGCTTAGTTACCCTCGAATTTGGCTGTTCGCACTCGCTTGTTGAAACAAGGTCATCCTCTAAATGCTTGACACGGCGTAGGCTCGGAGTTAACGGAGGTACATCGTGCACCTTCGAATTCGTGGAATCATCCGGGGGTCCCAGTAGCTGACTTTGCGACGCAAATGAGAGCGGTTCGAAAGATGGAGTTTCTGATTCAGGGAATTCAAAGTAACCATTCCAATCGTATTGATCCGCCTGGGGATCAGACTGATGTTCGGCCAGCTGGTAGTTAGGTACGTCCAGAGGAGGCACATTTTCCTTGTTCTCGCTTTGGTTGTCGACATTCTCCTTGTTCGCCTCGGGTGTATCCGCAGGATATAGTGAGTCGTCCTGGAGCGGTTGTAAGAGAAGCGGAACTCCAAATTCGCTGGTTGAAAATCGGCCAAGATTATTGTCAATTATGTCGATTCCCGAATCATCAAAGGAATAGCCGTAATCGGTCCGGCTTCGAGAACCGTATTCCATGGGATCCAATAGGTTTCGCGAACCTTGGTGTTCTCCGTGCTGACACGGGTTTTCGTCATGGGCCAGGATATCTCCGTGTTTATCGTTATCAAACCACGGCGCAATACCCTGCTCGGTGTCCACGTCGTCTTGTACCTCGACTCCTGCCTCGAGCGTGGTTTTGGCACCAGATGCTCTCATCCTCTCTCGCTGTGTGAGCAGGTACTCGACGTGCCCACTTCCCTCGACTCGCTTGGGAGCAGGGCTCGTTCCAAATTCTTCGCATCCACGTGGAGTATTCGGAGTTGAAGTTGATTGAGCATCTTCGGCCGATATCGGAGCGTTTCCTAGGTCGAGGAGAACGCGAGCCGTTTTCTCATACTTCTCGTCGCGGTATCCCGGTACTTCATCCTCCAGCTGAATGGGTTGCGCAATTCCCGCGACTTCCTCATCGGTCGGGATCGCTTTCCCGAAATTGAATGGTCTGTGAAATTCATGAGACATCGGTAGGGAGGGACAAGGCAAAAGACCCTGGTGGACAAAATGACGGGAAATAGGTTGAAGGAAGCAAACGAACCTCCACGAAAGGTCCAGTGCGAGAGGTTTGATACCTTTGACTGGCTTCAAGAACGTCATAGGACTAAAGCCGTTACTTTCATGGCTCGTAGTATCAAGACGACCAAGCTCTCCTTTCGGTGCGATGAAACTTTGCATCCCTTCTGGGAAGAGAGTGGGTTCCTTGGGGTGTGCTGTCGGAGGTGGCAGGTTTGGAACTGCATTTCAAATCAGCGTACACGTCGAGATATAGGGGCCAATAATAGCCAGCGGGAAGGCCGCATAAGCCCCGGGACAGAAGCCTCGTAAAGTGCCGACCTGTTTGACGGAAACAATTGTTCTCAGCTTACCATCCATCAGCATGATGTCCTTGTCGGTTAGTTTCTCTTCTCTGATATAAGAAAGGGGATCCTGCGGGGTAGAGATGTAAATGCTTGCGACTGCGTCGTCGAACCGCTGCTCTTCAAAGTCCTCGACACAGTCAGCGGGGCCGACCGATGTCTTCCCATTGGCTTGTTTCTCAGGAGCAGACGGAGGCTGTCCAAGTAGAGAATTTGATGTGCTCTGGCTAGGCGAGAGGGGGCGAGGAGAGTGCATGCCAGATTTTACGCCTTCCAGTTGGGATGTGATTGGTTTGTGAGCCTTCGTCATTGTTGGAATAGGAGCGGAGATGAAAGACGTGATAAAGAAGCCTGGACTAGACATGTCATGGGGTTAGATAGATTGTATGAGAAATTTATTCGCGCGAAAAAAAGAACCCTAGAGAAGAAGGGTTCCCAACCAACCTCTTTTCCACCGTCAACAGGTTGGCTGTGCTACTGTCGTTTGGGCTTTCATTAACCAATGTATTTTTGTGTCCGAACTTGCGTATGCGGGGTATCTCGACCTCGTCTAGGACATGTTGTCAGTTTTCGGCGCCCGTGGAGAGAGAACTGATGAAGGCAATGCACCCATTTTGGCGGCCATGAGCGATGTTGCAGGCGTCCCAGGAGGTGATACTTTCCACAGTTCATCAACCTCGCTCCTATCCAAGGAATGTGGAGAGGGTGGGGGCGGTGAGGAAAACTTCAATGTCGCTAGAGCATAGGTCGAAGTCAGTTCTCGTCATAGATTCATTGAGGTAATTTGGACGCACTCCACCCACTGACGACTTCCATATGGTGGCTATTGATGTCACCATCTTCACCGTCTATCATCAGTTCAGGTGACGCCACCTGAAGCATAGAGGCCAAGTCGGAGACGCGTGTCGGGTGACTGACATCACTCATTTTATTACTCCCGACGCCGCTAGGAGTAGAAAGCCCTCGGGCGATTCGGGGAAACAGCGGTGGAGAGTCTAGACAAGGAAGGCACCGCGAAGGTGAATGGTGGTTCAAAAATTCAGGCACATTAGGTGTGTCCTCGGAGCAATCGATGGATTTTTCTTTCATGGGAGGGACCAGAACTGATTGGAGGAATGGCCGCACCCATCCGCGAGTGGCAGAATCAAATTTGAGGCGGAGATCCCTACAAAAGGAGGTGATCCAGCCATCAACACCACATGAAACGTTAATGGAAAGTGGTAGAACATACAAAACTTTGTCCACGGGAGGTGCGGGCAAGTCTTCTATGCTCTGTACTGGGACGGGATTGAAATCGAGAAATGCAGTAAGAGCAGAATTTGTGCGGGGGATAGATGCTCGAGAATTTGTACTGCCAAGCTTTGGAGTTTCGCGCCTCGCGCGCTTCGAGAGGATGGGAGAGGACATAGGTCTGCATATCAGTAATAGCTCCGCGTCTAACGCGCATATACGAAGGCTTGGTCAAAACACACGTGTATGCGCGGAGGAAACGCACACTGATCATCCTCGTACCAGCATTTCTCGGTCCGGAGATCTTGCGGGTGGAAAGGAGGAGGGAACAAGGTCTTTAAGTACCTAACATGTTCCGATGGTGTAGCCCATCTCTCTTCCGGAGGGGTGAGGTCAAGAGAATTCAAGGAATGCATGAGGACTTCGAACGGTTCTGTAGGTAGGAGAAATGACGTCGCATCCGCCATGGGCACATACTCGAGAGTTTGAAGGAGAAGCTATACACTCCGGTCGGTCCGCGGTCGGGAAAGCTTTGTGAACACTTACCTCCTCAACCACCTTCTCGGTAAATGCAACATGATCCGACGTAAGGTGTGCGCGCGTGTAAGGCAAAAGGACCTCACGTATATGTCTACGCAAACGGAGTTCCCTGCTTATGTTGATGTTGAACGAACACGAATCCATGATTGCAGGAGGGTACTGGCAGATCTTGCGCCAACTGTCACCTAAGAGGAAGATTGCCAGTCAATAAATTTCCACGCTGTACCTCGATGACCACGAGGGCCAGAGAGGCTCAGTGCTAGCTCATTGAACGCTGATTATTGCTCGCAGCTATGTTATCCCACTGGATGCCTTTCCGCGAGCATTTCAGAGACGATCGCATGTACAGTAAATCCATGTGCCGACGAACAAAGACGCTAATACCACCTCACATGCGTTGGCTTGGCGCTTACGTTTACACAAATCTTGCCACACGCTCAGGGAGTTAAATCTCTCTAAGAATCCTTCATCCATTCGATCAACTTCCTGAAGCAAGGCCTGGGTCGAACTGCTATCTGAAACAATCACGGTGGTCCAATGATACGCCGCAAACTGGCAACATCCATCCTTGATTCACTTCTTCACTTGGTGATACAACGGAAGTCAAGAATCGCGTTGTAACGTCTCCAAACCCAGCTCATTAATCACACCGCCTCGATTGATTCTGTTCTGTACTGATGTATGACCGTGGAGCTGATGAATGGTGCAAGAACGGACCAACGATAGTGAAACTCGTGTGATATTTGGGCTTGCGGTGACTCGGGAGATAAGACAAACTACTATTCCTTCCCAGAGCAGGAATGGTTACCTGCAAAAAAAAAAAACTTCAGCCATCACGAGTTGAGGCATGCAAGATAAGGGCTCAGAAAAGGTTTGTTGTAACCATGTGGGTGTCTAGAAGACTAATCGAATTCATATTGCTCATCACCATAGCCATTGTGGCTTGAGAGGTATGTAGAATGAAATTCACCTTTTACCCTTTCCTAGGGGTTTTCAGTTGTGCATGTGGAAAGAGAGAGCCGGTTGGATGAGGATTAGTTCTATGTAGCAAACGGACGGGCAACTTTTTTTACATGGTGATATTTGTTTGGTTCTGTTTTCATAAGGAGATCTCAGATCGGTGTGGCGCTCCCGCGGATGAGAACGTTCGCACGGGTGGTCGTTTCTATAACGGGAAGGTGATAAGATGAAACAAGGGTATACTGTGAGCCTGAGGGAATCGAGCTAATGAAGGTCCTCCAAGGCAGGAGTTCCAACAACCTCCCTTGTACCACGCGTATCAGTCAGAAAATTCCATAGAATTAGGGGTGGAAGCGAAACGTAAACACAGTGGGTGGTACAAGAAAGGCCAAGTGCGTACGATCGTCGATTCTAGTATATGCATATTCTGTGCAGAAAGTCTGATACACGTGTGATGGATCTATAAGTCAAGAGAAATCTGGGACAAGGGAGGGTGATGTGTTAAATAATACTTGGTATGTAATCTAGGTCCATGCTTCGGATAAGGTGCTCCTATGAGGGAGACTATGCTGTGAGAAAATGCTCGAGGAAAAATACGCTCGTATGTAGGTGTTGACAACGGAGAACAAGGGATGCAACGATGATGGGCTACGGTTGGTGCGCAAGGCTTGAAAACCCCTTGCGCACCAGGGTCGGTGTCTAGCCTACTTTCGCTATGTGTGTGTGGAGACCGTGGTGTGCAGAGCGTATGCGAAAACCAACGGAGAAGTAAGTGCGAACAGGACGAAGGCCGATACGAGGCTCGTTGAGAGAGGGTTGAAAGAGTAATGTGTAACTGTGAAAATTCCGGGGTCAGACTAAGCCGAAGACGGGGAGTATACGACATGCCTATGGTTGTAGGGGGAGGCAAAGGTGGAAAATAAGTGACCTTAGTGGGATGGAGTATTGAGCGAGCGAGTATGTCGTCATGAATGGGAAGGTCAAGCTGGAGCTGGAGGCCATCGAGAGTGATTGCCGGAATGTCGCCGGCAGGCGAAGCGGATAAAGGGACAATGGAAACCTCGTTATCAAATTCCCATTTCCTGTGCGACATGGCTGGGATGGCAGTCCAGCCGAAAGTAGCAAGTACACGGGAAACGAGGGTGTCAAGATCCGCGTTGCTGACAATGGGCTTATCCGCGTAAGGGAAGGAGGGGTCCATGGAAGCGTAGGTAGCAAGGGTCTGCTGGACATGGGCGAGGAAGTAGACGGGAGGGTCTTTGTCTCCGACAGGAGGACGTAGGGGAAGATCGTGTTCGAGACAGGTATTGTCATCACGGTCTGTCTTCCAGGAGGAGGGTTTTGAAGGGAGACCGATAGCGGGACAACGACAGCCCCGGCCTGCTCGTATGACGGGCCAGTCGGCAACGTGTGGACCGAAAACGTGAGCATGGTAGGACTTGCAGTCGTCGCAGAGGGCAGAGAGGGTGTTTAAGAGGGAGGCGTGGAGAGAATCGAGGAGCGCGCGAGCGATATACACACGGAGATGGGTGCGGATGAGGAGATGCAGCTCTGAGGGGAGGGGCACGGGAAAGGGGAAGTGGGTGTTGTGGGCGATGCTGGGGTGGATGATAGTGAGGATGGCATGAGTGAGAGTGGTGCGGGATGTGCGAAGGGACGACATGGAGGAGGTGGAGGAGGAGGGAGGATGGGGGTAATTTGGTGGACATTTAAATAGGATGGCGCGAGGAGTGCGGAGGGAAGTAGAAGACGATCTGAATCGTTCTTGATGCAGATGAACAGAACAGAAGCCGTGGGTTGGATATACTCGGAAAGATCTCGAATCGGATCCAGCGACAATACAGAAGGGCGATCTCGTCTCAGACCTGAAACACCTCCGAAGAACCGACGCCATCGTAACCCTAACCCGAGTCTAGGTTCTCTCCCAACCATGATCACTACCCTCTTCCGTCGTGGGCCATCCAGGCGGGCCCTCTCCACCTTCCCCGCCTTGCACCTGAACCCACCCGACCCTGCCACCGAGTCCGCCGAGTTCGACGCCCGTGTCGCCCGCCTTGCTGACTACTTCTCTCGTCCCCGCTTCGCCAACGTTTCCCGTCCCTACTCTCCCCGCGACGTCGCACTCAAACAAGGCTCTGCACCCGTCCTTCCCCTCCCCGCATCCCTTCTAGCCGACAAGCTCTTCCGCATATTCGAACACGCCAGCGCCAATGGCCTCCCCGTTCACACAATGGGTGCCATCGACCCTGTCCAAATGACCCAGATGGCAAGCCATCAACAGGTCGTCTATGTGTCTGGCTGGGCTGCCTCCTCTCTTCTCACCACCGGCAGCAACGAAGTCGGTCCTGACTTTGGGTATGTACCACTCTTTGCCCCGTCCCCATCTCATTCCCACCACCCAGAGACTACCCATACACAACAGTTCCAAACCAGGTCCAACGTTTATTCCGCGCACAGCAACTCCATGACAAGAAGCATTACGATGAACGCATGTCCGCTTCATCAGACGCACGCGCAAACATGCCATACATCGACTACCTCCGTCCCATCATCGCAGATGCTGACACCGGGTACCTACCTCTGTTACCCCCTCTTGGACGTAATACTCACAACTCGCCAGTCACGGTGGCCCTTCTGCTGTCATGAAACTCGTCAAATTGTTCGCCGAGTCTGGCGCATCCGCTATTCACCTCGAGGACCAACTCCACGGCGGAAAAAAGTGTGGTCATCTTGCCGGAAAGGTTCTCGTGCCTCCCTCCACACACATCTCTCGACTCGTAGCTACTAGATTCGCCCTCGATATGTTGGAGTGTCCTATGTTGGTAATTGCGAGAACCGATGCCGAAAGTGGTAGACTTCTCAGTTCAAGCGTAGACGCCGGAGATCACCCGTACGTTATGATTTTCCTCCATGTTTTCAGTCCTAGTGTGATCGGTGATCTGCGTGTAAATAGATTCATTTTAGGCACAACTATACCTGGACAACCTCTTGCCGAGGCACTCGCAGGTGCTGCGAACGCTGCTGATGCTGCACATATCGAGAAAGCGTGGGATGCCACCCATCCATTGATGACATTCGACGAGGGTAAATCGATCTTCCCTCACATTTCACTCGACTTACATCTGTCCCATCAGCTGTCAAGCATGCTCTTCAGACTACCTCTTCCATATCCTCGCCCGATTCTGTTTTCGAGCATTATCAATCTCGTGTCGCTGGCAAGTCAAACTCGGAGTCACGGAAAGTAGCCAAGGAAATTCTCGGGACAGACATCTTCTGGGATTGGGATCGTCCGTGTTCCAGTTTACATTCTCATCCCAAAGTACTTACGTATGAACCAACCAGTTCCACGCACTCCAGAAGGTTACCACCGTCTTCAGCCTGGTCTCGCCCCCGCCATCTCTCGCACACTCAAGTATGCACCCTATGCTGACCTTCTTTGGCTTGAGACTTCGACACCCGATCTGGAATTGGCGCGTTCGTTCGCCAGGGAAATAAGAGAAAGGACTGGTCAGAAGAAATGGATGGTGTATAATCTCAGCCCGAGCTTCAACTGGTTGGGCAGCGGCTTCACAAAGGATAAATTGAGAAACTTTATCTGGGAGCTCGGAAAGGAAGGGTGAGTACCGTCTTCCCGGTCCAGCTTCATAATATACATTGCCTGTTGGAGTTGTACTAATACCGGAATTCTACTATAGATTCGTCCTTCAGTTGATTTCGCTCGCGGGTGTGCACAGCAATGCCGTCACTACTGGTACGCTTCATTTCATCCTCTATGTGCTCTCCTAACATGCTCTGCAGCCGAGCTAGCGGAACGCTACAAGACTGAGGGAATGCTTGCCTACGTCGACCTCGTCCAGCGTAAAGAGAAGGAAATTGGATGCGATGTACTGACACACCAGAAGTGGTCAGGAGCCAACTACGTCGACTCCATCATTCAGACAGTTTCAGCAGGATCCTCGAGCACGTCCGCGATAGGCAAGGACTCGACGGAACATGCGTTCTGAAGGTTCCTGCATGGTATATCTTGGGTTGACATGCGCCGAGGTTAAATGTATACCATGTAGTCTGCATACAATCTTCAATTTGAATCTTGCGTCTGGAAGATCAAGTCACAGCAGATGCTTGACAGAAGCGTAAGATGCACAAATGGATCTTGGTGTAGATCGAAAACCCTTCTTCCCATTTATGGACTCATGCACAGAATTCGATGAGGCATATGCGCGACTACATCAAAGAATCCGTAGACTCATTCTCGTCTTCCAGAATATTATCAAAGGCTCTGGATGGCGTCCGAGAAACGGATGTAGAAGTCGACTTTGCTGAGAGCGGCGTGAGAAAACCGTTGGGATAGGTTCTCCGAGGACGACGGTTCATTTTGCGGTGACTTCACGCTGGCCGTGATCCCCACCATCTCTCCTTGCCTATTGAATTGGACCTTGACATGACCGTCATCTTCGGAAAAACCCGCACGCAAGATCCTCGGCGTCGCAATGGAGAACAATGCTCCCAAAATCGAACTTGGAAAGGAGCGGAAGCTAAAATCACACCTAGATCGTCCCAGATATGACGAGGTGCACTTTCGACACTTCTTGTGAACTGTTGTTATGTAACAGCGACGAGACGAATGCCAAGGGCGACACGTCGAAGTTTCGTTCTGCTCAGGCTTGGACACAAAATACACCATGCCCTGGGTGTCGTGAGTCAGGGGACGGAGTAATATCGTCTTCTCCGATTCGCCCTAGACAAATCACCTGTCAAAGACAAACTGATGGGAATGAAAGTTAGTATACACAATACTTCCAAGGGAAAAGCGATGTCGCGGGGTTGTATACACAAGTCACATGGATAAAATCGGGAACCAGCTTACTGTTTGCAAGTGGCTGGTCTCGAACAGACTTGACCCTTACAAAAACCACGTCCACTGAGGGGGGAAGAGTATACAAGTTGGCAGCAGCATTAATATTGCCCCTTTCAACGAACTCGATCGAGAAATTACTCCGTAAACATACGGCCGTCGAACGAGTGTAAGAGATTGGTAATATAAAAGGTGAACTTGGTGCAATTTCCGACGCCTCATGCTCCCCTGATGCGACTGGCCCATAAGTGACCTAATAGAGCACACACTCGATGTGACTATGAATCTGAGAAGGAATCGCGAATCAAGAACGGCTTGTACGCGACTACTTACGCCTGTCCCCTAGCATTGAAATGGAGTCAAATCGATCTCCAGATCCATCATGGTTCTTCGAAGCTCGTGGGAGACTGGGTGTCTCCTGCTCGCGTGACTTTGAATATCTTCACGTCAAGCCCAGCATCTACTTGATCAGGAATCTGTAATAGTAAATTCCCGGTGATATCGTGCGCAACCTCCTCGGTCTTTAATACCTTGCCTGGGTTGTGGGATCGAGTCATTAACAGTCAAAATTGTGTATGAATGATGACACACCGATCTCGTCGAGAAAATATGTCAGCGTTTCTTCATTCCGTACAGTGAGCGCAATGAACGCTAATTGAGTGTGCTCGGATGAGAGGGCAAGAATAATGGTGTTAACGAGCGGAGGTACAAGCGCAGGATCGAATACCTGTGGGAAAACGCCAGTCTGTCATCTTCTGAACCCCAGCGGTCAAGAAATACGTACGATATCTGCCCCAAGTACGATGTCTACCTTGGCTTGGCTAAAGAACGACTTCAAGCCTTCCTGGTCCGATAATGAATCCAGCCAATCCAACGACTTGTAATGCATATTCGGATGAGACGAGGATTTGTCTACGACAAGTCGTGTATTCAATTCGAAAGGAGAAAGTAAATATGCGTTGCTAGACTTACTACACGGTAACCTAACATTATTCTGACAGCGCACAAGCACGGTGGAATTCACATCAGTCAGATAGACAGATGGTATCTTGCGATCAAAGGGTGGAATTGCAGCATGGAGCTGCAAGCTTGCGACCAGAATGCCGATGAATCCGGTCCCACTCCCCAACTCGAGCACATTTCTAGTGTCCACAAGGTCTACTCATCAAATGTGGCTGAGGAAACAATGGTGATCGATTGATCAGTCGCTCTTACGACTCACAGGGATGCTGGATGAGGTACTGTGCCAAGACTAGGCTTGCTCGCCATGTTCTGAGGCCTGTTGTTCCTGCTTCGATAGTAGTGCGCGACTCTAGAAGAGTGGTCGTCTCATAACAACCCTCTTCTATCGGATAGGCATGTGTCTCAGGAAACTTCCAGTAGTGTGTAACGAACGAGTTGGGTGGAGTCTCAGAGCTGTTGAACATGATAGAACAGATCAATGATTAGTGGCAATCTACCATCAAAAATAATGCTTACCGCACACCGGTTCTCAAGGGCACATAATGTGCATATATGCACTCGTCGATCTCATCATCCTGAGGATGAATTGAGATGGCGAACGTACTTGTTCAATTGATCAACACAATACCTCGTCGCTTCGACTCAGGTTTTCAAGTTGAACAAGTGCCCACTTCCAAAAGCTTTGTTGGTATGACTCCGATGGGGGGTACTGCTTTAGATGGTGGTTCAGCAGTATCTTTCTCAAGAAAAACTCGTGAGCAACATTGAACGGAATGTTCGAAGGAAAAGAGAGGTTCTTCACAGGTGCGAGAGCCGAGTAACGAAAAAGTATCGATGAAAGGAAGGGGTTTGGATGTAGGGAACAGTCTATTCGCATCGCTACTCAAATCTTGCACCATTACAGTACTAGTGCTCGTGGATGATCTTGTCCCTACCACTCGTACTGCTACTTCGAAAAGTCCGGCCCTGAACATCACGTGATGTGTCGCTGAAAGTCCACTTGAATTTTGCGACGTCGTCCTCGACCTAAATGATTCCTCGTTTGTACCACGCATCGTCCAAGCTACTTGTCTCGACGCGTGTGTACTATGATGCGCGATTGACCTTCTCTTCATCAGCAATCTCTTTTGTCCGTAGACTGCCGCAACGGTCGGACGGAGAGCGTGCCAGCTTAGCTGCAGTTAGCCGTCGACCGAGGGAAACCGAGGACGAGGTCGAAGAGAACAAATCCGATACAGACGAAAGCGATGAAGATGAGGAGCTCGATCGTTGGCTTCTCGCGGGCGAAGAAAAGGTGAACGAGTCTGCAATCCGTTCTTACAAGGACCCTTATGGCCACTTTTGCAAAAATGTCGCTTCCTCTTTCCGTGAACCCTCTCCTCGCAATTGGCTTGGTCGTGACGTGGTGAGAACAATTTGAGATGTATTGGTGGTCTTCGACTCATTACTTATAAAGCCGTTTCCTCTGAACCCAACTTTTAAACCTCCAGTTCCTCTCTCAGACGAGCTTCGGACTCGGTTATACCGAGCTTATATGATCAACCCCAAGCTAAATTCTGTCCGTGCTCTCGCAGCTAGGCATAACATGAGTATCAAACGGGTCGACGCGATACTAAGATTAAAAGGCATGGAAGAAGCATGGAAAAAGGTACCTTTTGTCTCATCTAAGCTTGCGTTTCACCGAGATTGATTTGCTGTGTCTGGTGGTTCATTAGGAGGTGAGCATATTTCTTGAAGTGTTCTCCGTCTCGCACGGATATGATGATACACATACATCATTCGCGAAATCCAAGAACTTGCGACGCCTTACATCGTCACAAGACGTGATTAAACCTTTTCAACCCCATCTGAACTCGTCCAACTAATCATTCGACCTGCCAACACACATGCTAATACAATCTGGTTTCAACAGAACAAACCCCTGCAAACCGGATTCACGAAAGGGATGGAGCATCTGCTTGGTGTAACGGAAGCAGCAAAGCGTGCGGAACAAGATGTTGATCAACTCCTTGAAAATGATCACACTGGAGAGAAAGATCAACCAGATTCCCGTGATCGATATGACGTCGAGGAGGCGGATTTGCAGGACGAGGTTGAAGGTGACAACAAGGCAAGACAGCGTTACCAAAGACTCTTTTGGGAGAGTGTTGGTGAAGGCGAGGTTCGTGGTCCCGAGCTCGGCTTACCCCTGTGGTTGTTGACGATTGCTCCAGGAACCGGTGATGCCCGATGCTCTCGCGTCCCAACGTGGTGCTGCCTTGGCGCGTACGAAGCTTAGAGGCAAGACAACCCTCGTTGAACGTGCACCGGGTCGACCCGCCATCATGTTCGTCGATGTCGGCAATGCTTTCGTCGACGAGAAAGAAAAGGCACGACGGGAACGCGAAGGCGCTCGGAGATCCACGTTGAAATCACGGAAATCGACGCGGGATCACGGCCTACGGGCTTAACTATGGCCTCTGATCACTAGTACTTGTCCGTTATGTTATGATTAGTATTGAAATATAATACCTACTCTTGAACAAATAAGCATCAATAAAAACGCTGGTCTGATAGAACGCGATTAATATTCTAGTCCGCATCGCACATTCTCCAAAATGCAGCGAGGTCTTCCAATGGTACAAACGCTGTCCATGCTCGTGACGATCGCTGATTTCGTTTTCCCCAGCAACCAACGGTGGTCCTTCTCCGGGAGGGCACCGACACTTCACAGGGCAACCCCCAATTGCTCTCCAATATCTCGGCGTGTCTCGCGATTGCCCAGACACTCTCCAGCACCCTCGGACCTCGGGGGATGGACAAACTGATCGTGAACGAGCGTGGAGAGGCTCAGATCACGAACGATGGCGCAACCATCCTCAAGCTTCTCGACATCGTCCATCCAGCTGCCAGAACCTTGGTTGATATCGCGCGTGCTCAAGACGCAGAGGTTGGCGATGGCACCACCAGTGTTGTTCTTCTCGCTGCCCAACTTCTTAAAGAAGTCCGTGGATACATCGAAGAGGGCGTCAGCCCCCACATCATCATGAAGGGATTCCGCAAAGCATCGCAATTGGTAGATATTACATCCATCGTGTTTTGGTCGCGTCTTACATCTTTACAGGCCATTGAACGCGTGAAAGCAATCCAAATCACCGTTGACAGGAGCAATCCCGAGTAAGTCAAAAGCCTCCTGTCTAATCAACTAATCAACCGTCCAACCTTTCTTACCAGACACTTTCGCTCTCTCCTCCTCAAGTGCGCGTCAACATCAATGTCATCAAAACTCATCCATTCTGAGAAACCCTTCTTTTCGAACATGGTCGTCGATGCTGTCCAGTGCCTGGATCAAGATGACTTGGATGAATCGCTCATCGGTGTCAAGAAGATCCCCGGTGGTGGCATGCAAGATTCACAGTTGATTCAAGGGGTTGCTTTCAAGAAAACTTTCACATACGCGGGTGCAGAGCAGCAACCAAAATCCTTCAAAAATCCCCTCATCCTCAGTTTAAACGTGGAACTTGAGCTCAAGGCTGAGAAAGACAACGCCGAAGTTCGCGTGGAAGCAGTTTCGGACTACCAGGCAATAGTCGACGCCGAATGGGAAATCATTTACCGGAAGCTTGAGGCCATTGAGAAGACCGGTGCGAAAGTCGTGTTGAGCAAGTTGCCGATTGGCGACTTAGCGACGCAGTGGTTCGCAGACAGAGACATTTTCTGTGCTGGCCGCGTTCCTGCCGGCGATCTTCGCAGAGTCTGTCAAGCTGTTGGTGGATCCATTCAATCGACCTGTTCAGACCTAACTCAGGATGATCTTGGTGTTTGCGGTTCGTTCGAGGAACGGCAAATTGGTGGTGAACGATACAACATTTTCGAAGAGTGCCCCAAGGCGAAGACATGCACTCTAATCCTTCGCGGTGGCGCGGAACAATTCATCGAGGAGGTTGAACGTAGTCTACACGATGCTATCATGGTAGTCAAACGGGCCATTCGGAATGGCGATGTGGTTGCTGGGGGAGGCGCCGTGGAGGTAACGTTTCATACATTTAAAAAAAACATGATTGGGATTAAATGACCTCCAGATGGATATCTCTGCGCATATCCGAAAACATGCACTCTCGATTCCAGGAAAACAGCAGTTGATCTTGGCTGCTTTCGCAAAAGCGCTAGAGATCATTCCCCGCCAGATCTGTGACAATGCAGGAATCGATTCCACGGATATCCTAAATAAGCTCCGCATGAGACATGCCGCCGGTGACAAGTGGTATGGTGTGGATGTCGACGGAACCGAGGGTGTGAGGGATAACATGGAAGCATTTGTGTGGGAACCCTCGCTCGTGAAGCTGAATGCTATCAGCAGTGCTACCGAAGCAGCTTGCTTGATTCTCAGCGTTGACGAGACGGTACGAAATCCGCAGAGCGAAGCAGTACGTTGTCTTTTCGATGCTTGGCAGCTGGTTCTAACGGGATGCTTGACGTAGCAAAATCCTGGACCGCGTGCTCCACCCGGCGCAGCTCAACGGGCCCTTAGGGGTAGGGGCAGGGGCATACCTAGACGGTAACGAGATGTGACTCTGCGAAGATGAACCTGAATGTCCTGGATGATAGGAACATAGCGTATCATCTGTTCCATACGCAAGCACTAATGTCTTCAGTTGCTTGGCATGTGAACTGGAAAGTATGCTTGAGAACGACGACTGCCAGAGTCCATCGCATTACTTTGTCACTGAAGACGCAATCTCAAGGGAATAATCCTCGGCATGTGAAGTTCTTCTTGTGACCAAAGAAAGGATTTACGGTCCCTGCTTCCCCGGTCCCATGGCGCTGCCAGAGCAGACGTGAACAATTATAACCGTCGCTCTGGATATGCAACAAAATGACAAACTCGACCGGTCAAAGAGACGGGGGAGTTTGGATGATCAATCATGCAATGACTGACTCAAAGGAAGCCTCTCATTCTCTCTACCCTCTCCCACAGTACGAGAATGCTGATGGGTTCGATTGCAATGTTCGTTGGACGTGGCGAGAGGAGATGGCTAGTGTGGTATAGCTTCTAGCCAGCGCAGATGACAGACAAATCCGATAGAAAACCGTATGCAAAATTGACATCCCCATCATGCTCCGCGCCTTCTGTGATGTTTTTCGCGCTTGATCTGGACAGAACAAATATGTCGCGGGCGGACACCGACAGCCACCTCCAGGGTCTACACCTCACGACGGACAATTATGACCTCTGGATTACCGTGTCGGACTCTCATTTCAATGATATATATCCTTGAGAGGGAGAAGCACAAGACCACCATCGTCAGGGAAACGCTCCACGGAACTAACAAGTCAGGGAAAGCAGATCCCACGAACCTAGAAAATCTTAATCTCATCAAGTTCCGTATAATTAAGTCACTACAGTAACACTCGACGTATAGGGGATATGTATCAGTACATGTGCAGTATGCTCATCATCAATGGAATTAGCTGTGATTCTTGATGGCTCCGCAAAAGCGACAAGACCAAAATTCGTGGGGTATGTCCCTTTCTCCGCATGTCGTACATGCCCACCAACCGACTGAACTTGAAGTGTTGATTGGTCGTACCGTAAGGCATGCGTCACACTGTAATGCCAAGTCTGCATTAATCAAGGTGCAAACGGGGCAAGTCCATTGTCCGTCAGCAGATGGGTTCAGAGTGTTCCCAGTTCGACTTGACCCTGAGGTAGGTTGCAGCCACGAAGAGCCCGATCCTGAGCCCAAGGTGCTATGGGTAGCAAAGCCAACGTCGCCGTCGTTTGTCAAGTCAATCACTACCTTATCCATCACGCTTGTCTTGGCAGCCTTGGCAGCTTCTCGCAATGCAAGTGACCCTGACCCGCAAGCCACCTCATCTCGCTTTCTGCGCTCAGCAGCCTGGGAGAAGTATTCGTAAGAGGGACATTGCTGAATTTTGGACAAGACAAACTTACACGAGCTGCGAGTTCACGGGGACTCAACCTTTCAAGTGCACTGGATCTCCCACCGAGCCTACCGCCACCTTTAGCCATTGTCTCTGTTTTTCGTCGCCTTTCCGCGGCTTCTAGGGCCCGAACCCTGGCGAGATGCGGGGGGAGATCATGCGAGATACCAGCACCCAATCTGTGACCGGGTGTGAAGAAGCCCTCGCCAGCGTAACCAGAGCGCTGAAGTGCATCATACTCGTCCTCGAGTTCAGCGAGGAACTTGTAAAATTTCTCGTCGTGGGGTCCATGCACGTTGTGCGTGAGCTGACAAGGAAAGCTTATAGGTCAACGGACTGTCTGCTGTACTGCGGAGGGAAGTTCACCTCGTGTAACATTGTTCGCACCACCGCATCCTCTTCAAGAAAGGTGTCAGGAGCCCAAGCTGGACGTAGCCTCAAAAGGATCTTCTCGCCACCGTTTATGTCTAAGACGAGGCTAGTTCAGTACGATGGAAGCGTGTTGAGCACCTGCTACTCACTCAGCCCTGCGATTCTCGCCCTTGAGCATAATCTGCAGGAAGATCTCGCACATCAGGAAAGCTTGGGCTCACCAAGTAAATTTGGACTATCAGGAAAGAACTCGGCGAGTGTAGGAAGGACCCAACCGTGCTTTCGCATGATGGGCTTCACCAGCGAGGCCACGCGCTGCAACATGGGCAAGGCGCGATCGGCCTTGGGCATATCTTTGATATGAGTGAAAGACTTGACAAACGTATCGGTCATGTTGAAAGAAAGCTCAGATCCTCAGGCTCAGACAGTAGGGTATTGAGGAGACTCTGGCCTGGGAGTAGCCAACTCTTGTACTAGTTGTAGGGCTGCGGTCACGGTGCTGACGCGTCCCAACATTGGAAGACGCGTAGCCCTTGATGCCCGACTTAGTCAGCGCGTTCAACCTGGTATCTCGTAGAACGTTGTAGACTCACAGAAAGCCTGTAAAGCCGGTGCAGCCAAGGTACAGTCCACTCTGCTGATCCAATCAAGGCTCAAATCTTCTCGTTGGAGAAAGCTGTACGAAAGCCGCTCAGCACGCATGAGCATGTAAGCTATTTGACAAGCTCTTTCGTTATGTATTTTAGCGACAGAAGGAAAGACATGAATCACCGCACAATTCGCTCAGCCTGAGGGACCAGACCTCCAGCGCGCATCCAAGTTGCCTTAATTTGCATGCTCCAGCGCGAGAGCCGATGTGAACGGCTACTCGTCTCATGCCTCAGGGGGCATGTACGTGTTGTGACTCATGCATTGGAGTCCCTGTGCTCTCTAGACCCGCAAAACTTGCTTCCCTTGAAGTGTCAACTCCAGATTTCGTATCCACCTCTTTTGAAACTGGACATGTTGCGGTAGATGTTGGCCTGTAGCATCGCTGCAAAAACGCCCCATCTCCGTAACGAATCGACTGCATCCGAGTCTCTAATCCATGAGGTGCTTCGCCCACTTGGCTAGTAGGCCCTACTAGCCAAGTGGGCGAACATCAGCATAGCTGGACCTAGTCCTCTTTAGGTCAATTCATTTCAGAAACTCCATCCAGAAACAACAAGGACCCTGGCTGCGCGCGGCAACTCCACTCAAGCCCCTTGTTAAAGGTCGATGGTATGGGAACATGACGTTTCCGCTTCGATGCACCCATTACTTCCTCTACTTTTGGTTTCCGACATCTGGTGAATACATTCACGATGAGCCTGGTCCCTCCAGGTACTGCACCTTCCTCTGACATCAGTCTGTACGCCTCTGTTCAAGGTATGTTTTATTGTCATCTTCGCGTCATTTCGAGACAAACGCCACTGCCATCAGTTGCCGTTACATGCGCTGTTTTGTACGACCACGGTAAGTCACCCCTAATACACTGAATTGATGCATTTTCCAACCATCGCTTCGCGCACAGCTCTCGCTCTTGGCCGCGAGGTGGGTGACATGACCAAGGTTGCTTTGAAACGCTGCTGATAGCCCGTGGTTTAGGTAGAACTCATATGGGTGAGCAAACCGATGGCGTGCATGCACCCATGTTGAGTATCTCTGTCGTAGATGAAACCGCCGTCTCTTGTAACGGTGTTGTACGTTGTAGTAAGCAAAATAAACTATCACGGAAGAGTTCAACCCTAATGTTCTACTTAGGAGCGATACCTGGGCGATGTTGTTCTTATGTATGTCGCTACATTTGAATGTTGTCTTCGTATCTGAGGCCTGCGTTGTATGTTGTCCAGAGCTGGCCTGTGTTGTGAGTTTTGTCATGCTCTATCGTCATTATGATTACTGTAACTCGACTGTTGGAACAGTGTGCTTTTCAATTTCTATGACGGAAGAGGTAAGTATCGGATCTTTCATCCAGCGTCATATTTTGTTGAGTACTTTCAAGGAGTGCGTGAACGCGTCTGAAATTATTACTTCTGACCTCACCCAACATTCCTTTTCGATTAGATGTACGTATCCTTGATCGGTTCAGCCTTTAAAAATTCACTGTTGGGGTAGGTGTACGGCTCTTCCAGTTTCGTGCATGGGGCGCACTTGTATACTCGTGGGCCACACAAGGTACTCGAGTTCCCGCCGATGGAACATATGCGTAGCTGACGTTTTTCCCGCAGCAACCATGCAGCTCCGCATATATGCAATGTACAGGCGCTCCAGACGGATCCTGGTCACTTTAGTCACGTTGTTCCTTTGTGAAATCGCCGCGATCTCGTTCATAATCTGGCGGGAAATCGGGCCCCGTAGCCCTCTCCAAGGTCTGTTGAACCCCATCCTTTCAATTTGCCTCCATGTTTCATGTCAGAAACATTTCTAGCGATCAACAACAACTTTATTCCCGGACAGCATTTTTGCACGTTTTCTGGCATCAATGGAAACTTTGTGTACATTTTCATCCCCTTCCTTTTCTTCGAATTCTTTCTCTTTCTCTTGGCTGCACGCATGTTCATCGACAACATGAAGCGCAACAGGGAATCCTGGGATGAAAGTGGCCTCCGAGTAAACTCGTTTGTGCGCATCTTGGCGCGCGACAGTCTTTGTTACTTCTTCGTGTGAGTACACGACGAAACATCGCAGCTGACCGTGACAGCGACGAACTCACGTCAACCGTTGATGGTAGAAATCTCGTCGCCTGCGCCGTCGTCATGGGTCTGTGGCAGAGCGTCACCGTATGTCATCTCCCCAGACTCTGGTCCGCGTATATGCGCTGTCGTGTTCACGCTGTCGTTTTTTTTCCGTTGGTCCAGGAGCTGTACGCAAATATATGTGTCCCGTTCGTCATGCTCCTCGAAGTGCTCGTCGGTACAAGACTTATCCTCGACTTTCGTGAGCGGTATTCCCGTCCGGAAGGGGACCTTGTTGTCTCGGCTAGATCCAGCTCCCTGCACTTTAGAGGGGATGACATACAAATGGAGTCCGTTCGTATATCTGTACAATGCCAGGTCGAAACGATCGTCGTCACGGACGCTGCGACGTAGATGTAGACGAAACCATTGTGTTTATTAGACTGCCTACTACAAGGAATGTAAAAATACAACTGAGCATGCGTATCCTTGAACGGGGCTAGTAACTGTACGCGACCAATGGGCATGCGGATGCAGAGAATGAGGATGTGAAGTGATCTAAAAAAGCATTGAGCCTTTTACGAAGGAAAGTGAGTGCCCTGAGCAAAATTAATGCAACATCGATACAGTGAAAACACCATGAATGAATGATAGTGATGAGCACAAGGATGACAAATGGATGCAAGGGGGAAAGTAAAGAGCGTGGGGTCCTGTCAAACGGGACATAAATATATCAATGAGAAGAACGTGCAGAAATGGGTATCAGAAGCAGACAATCATGCAAAGTCAGATGGTCGTGGCGGTCATGAAACGTGGATCTCTTCGTCGACTTTGGTGGCACTGTACACCCTGATAGAGCGCACAAAGTCAAGTTTCTCACGCGGGAACAGAGGGTCAGATGGAGTGCTCATACTTCCAGAGCCCGCGCGAGGACGCGCTTGATAGGGACCCTCGAGTGAGTTCCGGGACGTATTCGATCGAGGTGTCGTCGTGACGAGGGCAGAGGGTTCAAGGTGGGAATCAGGGCATTCTGATGACCAATTAAACCGTTTTCGACGGAAACTGGCAATATATTAAGTCCCTTAATCATGCAGTCTGGTGCCATGTCTACGTACCTCTCATAATCCCAAATAAGATCGTCCACCATTTGCTGGTCAAAGGGCAACTTCTGTTCTCGAGCGATATCTTGTAAGAATTCCGTAAGCGCAGCCTTACATCCGATGAGTGAATGTAAGTGTTTGCATGCGTGCATTTCGAGCTCAAAAGGGGCTATAGGGATGAACGTAGCAGGCCAAAGAATGAGACCAGGAGACTGGGTAGGGTGGAAGTGGGATGACTGAGGTAAGGTGGGCTTGATTCCGAGGCGACCAGCAACTTTGGCACTGATCATGTCAGGAACCATGGAAAGATTAGGCAGGCTTTCTTCACTAGAACGGTCGCCTTTCGTGCGCTGTTTCTTTACATCCCACTCGTTTGTCACCCATTTAGCGAAGTCCTTTCCGGCTTTCTTGAGACCAGCACTACCCTGGCCCTCCGAACTTCCGATAGAAGAATCATCAGAGTCCTGGCTTGAAGGTGGCGCTAGGTACAAATTGAATTCGTGAAGTCTGCGTTGGTTGTACCGGCCGAAAACCTTGTCGATGACCTCGTCCAAGAACTTGCTTGGGCGGGGATGTATGGAGAACTTGCACGACAGCATGTCTTCAAAGAGCTTCTCCATGGCCTTAGAGTTGTCTACATATTGATTCCACTCAGAGACCGGATCGTAGGCAGGTTGAGGGGGAAAATCATCCGTGTCCACAAGAGAGGACAGACGGCTCTTGGTGCTCACGAAATCGTCGTCGTCGTTGTCGTCGTCACCGTCATCATCGCCATCGCCATCTCGCCGCTCAGCGTCCGTGTCCTCTTCAGCCCCAACATCGTCGTCATCGTCAAATGATGAGGATGACTGCTGCACGCTTGGAATGCCGTGAGAATCCGCCGATGGCTGCGGTGGGCGCTTGGCGTACGGGAAGTAGAGGTGATCGTCGATCAGTTCGAGGCGTCCGCCCTGTGCCAGAACTCTCCTGACTTCTGACAGGACATGCTCCCATCGCTCGTATGGAACAGAGAGCGACAGGTTAGCCATTCTCACGAGATCAAACGTGTTCTTAGGAAACGGCAGTTTATATTTAAGGCTACGTGAATTCGTGAGCAATAGACGACATTTAGCAAGTGGGAACACTGACAAATTGCCTTGTTTCCATTGTACGTTGTTCGGTGATTCAGCACCGCCACGCAAGCGAGCGGGGTCAAGAAGATCAAAACCAATGACCTGAGAAGATGGCCAGAATTCTGCTGCTTCCACTGCCCACCCACCAGGTCCACACCCAAGGTCTAGAATAGACTTTGGCACGGCGTGCGCGAAATCATGGAACGACGGTGAGTGATTATGGTTGAGACGTCGCAACAGAAGTTCCGAGAACTTGTCACTGAACAAAGATCAGAAGGAGAGGACGACCATTTACGGGAAGAAACCTTACTTGTCTATAAGAGTCCTGTCATAGGCTAGCATATAGGGTGCATCGTCACGTGAATATGGATGATGCTTCATTCCTCGTCGTACGACGAAGCGATCCTGTCGTTCAAAGGCATCTACGGAAGGATCGCGCACGCTCGATCGTGGGGCAGGAAGCGGGTAAGGGGCTGATGGTACTTTCGGAACCTGGTCGTCTACCGGACTGCGATGTGGGAGGCCAATCGTGAAGGGGTCGAAATCCGGTCGTGACGGAGAGGTCATGGACTTTTTCTTCTTCCTCAAGAAACTTTTAATGACGCCCTCGCGCTTTGGGGACCCTTGGGTGGCGTCGGGAGCGCTATTGATGGGAGCGAGAGGATGGCGCAAGTCCGCCTCGGATGGCTTCCCGTTGAAGGATCTGGATGTGGGGGATTCCTTGCCCATTATGGTAAAGTAACCCGAGTCAACACTGGCCAGAGAACGAGAGCGACGATGAAGATCGTCGTCGTACTGTGGATCAGGGGGATCGAGAAGGAGAAGGTGGCAAGAGGTACGCGGGGTGGAATGGGAGCTGTCGGAGGGGGAGTCGTCGTCGTCGGTCGATTGGAGAAGGGGGAACGGTACAGCAAGGAGGTGGGGCATGTCGGGGTATAAGACCGGGGCGAGGGGTCAAAGCGATGGGTGAAAGGCCTTTGTGTGTAGTGGACAAAGGGGGGGACGAACACGAGGTGGAGCGGGGTGGATGGGACGGACGTGCTTTGTTGACAGAGGGCGGGAGCAGGGATGGGAAGGCACTGCAACCTAGTAATAGCCATCGGGAAGACCAACTATCGCCGACCATACTCGGATG
>JBBPQV010000321.1:0-24835 GCA_038092675.1 Boletus rufocinnamomeus
TCCCAAACACATCACACATTTATGCACATGGTGTCCTATATATATATCACAGGTGATTTCCGTCAATCGTTCATTCCCTGTGAACTTCACTTGGGTGTGTAACTAAGCTTGGTGATGCAACAGTGCACCAAGCCTAGTTAGGCTGACTCATCAGGAACAATAGGTGTCCATGACATACCCCTCCGACAGGCTGTGGGTTACCATAGTAATTGCACCCACCATAGTGCATAATGAGTTGGTCATGTCAATGCATGATGCATTATGCATTATTGTCTGATTTCCCACTGTCCCACAATGGGATCCACAAAATCCTATTCAGTATGAGATTTATGCAGTACTACCATATGCATTATGAGATATTGTACTGTACATCAGTTTTTACTCTGACATATCCATCTCGCTTGAAACTAAATTACTTCTAACAATACGACGGCAGTGCGGCAGTAGAAACCTGGTAGTCCTGTCCAAGTTGCGAAAGGTGTTGTGGGTTCACTCCACTTAGATATAGAAAGTCATTCCATGGAGAGCAACCGAAGCTCAAGTCTACCTGATTCCGATTCTATTATCTCTCAGTATGTTGAAGGTGATCTTTCAGCCTGGTCTTCCATCCATGGTTGATCAATAGATGGTGATGGTTCCCCCTCCGAGGACCTGCAGTAGGGCATCTCTTCATTACTCAGTTCTGTACGCCTTCTAAGCACACAGATTGATGTGTTGAGCAGATCTCTTCCCACTGAGGGGTATTCTTCAACACAACCGCCTCATGCCTCTCATTCCCCATTCTTCGGTTCTTGTCTGGCCTCTAGTGTCAAGACAACGCCCGTGTCTCACCACTTTCCCCATACTCCCCAGAAAGCTTATCTCCAGCATTCCATGTTCTTGCCCTGTCAATTACTACTCAGAGCCACAAGCTGGAACGGCTGCAGCCTTGACTGATGAGTCTCGCGGGATCGTCAACAAACAAGATGTGGAATTTGAAGAACATGTGTTCGTGTTCTCTGTGCATACAGACAGGTTCGTGCTTGTGATATCCCCCACCTTTCTGCTGACTATTCCGTAGCTCTTCAATAGTTCCAATCAAGGGAAGTGAACCTCGAGCTGACAGAGACACCGGCTCTGACCTGCGGGATGAATACTCCACTCACACCAACTGCAGGAGGAGAGGCTTGCAATAGTAAACGTGTGGATCAGGTTGTGGAGAGTGAGTGCGCTCCCAGTTGCATTCATGCCTCGCCTTCACATACCGACTTAGGTGTAGAGTTTTCCAGCGTGCAATCTACTAGGCTCGCATGTCCTAGTAGTCTGGCACAGGAAGAGCAGATGCAAATAGTGCGTATGCAAGCTTTGCCAGAAGCGGACAGCAACTATGAGCCCTGGATCCCGTAAGCGATGTTCTGCCAGCCCCACGCAACTTACTAAAGTGATGATGCTTGGCCGGATCCAGCGGCAGTAAAGAACCTCCACCAAGCTACCAAGATGCTGTTTCCACTTATAACAGCTCGCCCAGCCAGCCAAGTGATGTGCTGCCAGGAGACGACCGCCAGTGCCCAAGGCCATACGTGCAATATCATGGAGATGAAAAATCAAGCACCCGCAATGCTGCAAGTGATGAGTCCCGACAATGATCTGAGGAGGGGGCTTCAGCTCTCGAACGGCACCAGGCTTTTCGGGCTACATGTCCTAGGGACAACAGAGATGTCGACGAGTCTATTCCCCTGCCAGTGCAGGCTGAAGATGTGCTTGGAGCGCACCAGGAAATCCTGTCGGTTTCTTTATGTTGTGCGAGACTGCAGCCTAACATGCCTTGTAGGATTGAGGGAGTCAGTCTGGCTCCCAAGACAGATGGAGAACGTGTTCTCGGCCAGCATAGTGGAGTAGTCTCAAGCGAATGTGCTAGTAGCATGTTTGAGTCTCTCACTACGCAGCATCAAATTGGGGCTTTCTCTCCTTCCCAGGGGCACATAGCTACTAAAGATGATGGACGTAATACTGTGGCCACGGCTACGAAGTCCTCTACACTTGCTATTTCTGCTGTCCTGGCGCAGAATCAAATGCTGGTGTCCACAGTGGACGAAGATGTAACCTGTCCACAGCACTCTGTGACCTCTACATTCCAGAACTCGCAAGCCACTATGACACGACATCCTACTACACTGACAACGCAAACCAATGACGAGGAGGCCCAGAAGATTATTTCCCCTGTTCCATCCTCCAAGAATGTTATTGCTCCGGGATCCCGCAGAAGCGGAGTTACTGAAGATGACAAGCAAGCGGACTCAGAGGATTTGCAGTGTATATCCAGGATAGACGATAGCTATGAGCAGCCGATCACTCCACTGTCCTTGTGAGTACACCGGATTTTGTGTTGGTATGCCGTGGCGCCCCAGACTTGGGCGCAGACTGGCCCCCATACCAGACTTTCTGGTGGAAACGTACCATCGATGTGTGGCTATACAAACAGTTGTCACGTTGGGATCTCGACACAGACAGTGTCGTTGAGTTGTGCGACATGTTGTCGCTATTGGTGTATGTCGACAAGATGCTGATGTTGTTGGTAGGCATTGTCCAACAGATGCTTGATATACCTGATCTAGGGCATGCATCCTATTGGTATGCATGTGGAGGCTCCCAGAGTTCAAGAATGCCTCATGGAGACAACAGATCTATCTCACTGGGTGGACGAGGATGGTCATACAATGGTGGTTGTGGTCTCAGTGCACCTTGACTGGTTTGGCAAGTCTTGTACAATCGAGGTAAGGCATCTGGGTCCCCAAAGCTAGACATATGGCTAACAAGATCCACAGCCCATTGACAGGGGACGTCCTGTCCTTTTCGGGGCTCTATCTACACTTACGAATGTGCATCATATCGCATTCACAATCGTCGCATCTGAGCGCCCTAAAAATTCTTTTCTTGGAACTGCTCAGATTGTCCCCAGGCGAGCACAATGCAAGCGTCGCTTGATGCTCAAGGCGTTTGTGAACGGGTGTTGCAGATCTGTTGCATTGGACAGGTGATCAAGGACGATGAACCTCTGACCACTGACCTGCATATCTGTGCGTTTCCTTTTCGGCTTTTGTCAGCACAAATTTGACCATGTCTATACAGCCCAACTCAAGGTTAATCGACAACCATTGTGGTCGCTGGCTGCTGAGGCACTGTCCAAGTTGTCCTTGGCCAAACAATTCAGGGATGCCATTTGGGCTTGTCTTTTTGAGGAGTTGCAAGCAGTTACCAAGCCGAATCAATATACAGGACTTGCTGCATGGCTGAACTAAAATGTTGAACAGGACGTGGAGGACAATATGTGAGGAGAGGAATGAATGTGGAGAGGTGGCGCTGCACACAAGATCATCGAGGAGCCTGAGTGTCATTTCGAGTTGGTTGGACTAGGATCATGACCAGGAGGCAATCATCCTCATATGCACAGCATTGCCCATGTTGCCAGTGTTGACCCTGATGTGCCCACAGGACCAGAAGTTATCTGACCGATTTGACCCAGTTTCGTACGAGACACAGTTGCTGTCAATGCTCGGCCAGTGTGCATTACTCACAGAAAAAAATAACCACAACCTCGTTCCATTTTTCTTGTTGTTGGCGGTCAACGATGGCACCCTTTTGACTCTTCCTTGGTACAAACTGCATGCATGGCTTACCAGCATGTACACCAATCCCAAGGCATTTAACGCTACCGACACCCGCTTTTCCCTCTACTGCACTCTCTTGTCCCATCCTGACCACGCACTGCAAACGATGGCACTTGGTTGCGTGTTGATGCACAAACCACCGAGCCTCGTGCGGCATGAGGAAACACTTCAACATCTTCTTGATGACACGCTGTGGCGGGACAAACTTGCGCACCTCGACCTCTCCTCTTTAGACACTTCCGTCTGACCAATGTTTGTGGACATGTCGACTCGTCTCCTATTTTGCCGATGTCACTGATGCAGCATGGGACGCACAAAAGGAGGGGATAGAAGGGCTGTGGTGCTCGGTGCGCTGGCCATGTGTACTGAGGATGAGCTCGGTTTGCTTGTTGATCTGATGCTGATACCGATGGGGTCGGGCGGGTTTGTGTTGACTGAGTTGCCCCAAACTTATTCCCAAAGCAGCAGGTTGGGTTTTTGAACCTGTTGGGCCAGGTGATTTGGCACCTCAGGCCAAGGGTTGTGCCACACTGGCTTGCTCTTCTTGGGGTTGCCCTGAACCTCACTGCGTCCGCGCAATCCCAACTAGGAGGGCCTGAGCCAAGCGAGGTGCCAGTTCCTGGGGAGATCCAAGGAGAAGATGAAGAGAATCACAAGGATGTGGGTGCCAACGTGGACAATGCTGTCAATGGAGGATTGACGTCCAGGACCCTACGCACTATACAACAACTCGGTCTCCGACGACTAGGTGACTTTTTCTGCCACCCTGTCTCGTTCGACTACACCCCTACCTGCGGGCATCCTTTGATGTGACTGTTTCGCCGTGGCTTGTGCTCCTCGACCAGGAGAACACCCAAGCACCATCTGCCCTGCTCAACATGTTCTATCTCTGGGCATCTCACCCTGAGCACGTCTGTTTTTTGGTGGACTATGACGACCGGGTGTTGCCCAAGGTACTGGACTGCTTGGTCGCCACCATTGTCAAACCAGCTGTGTTGACGCATGTTTTTGACATGGTAGATCGCTTGCCAGTGCTCGCTTTTTCATCCGAGCATGCCACGATTGCACAAGACACTGTCTGAGTCAAACCACACATCTCCCTTTTACTTGTGAATTTGATGACACTCGTCGAGTGGACCAAGGACAATCAGCTCATATCCAGTCCCCTCGCTCAGTGCCAAATTAATGCCCTATCTCAAGTAGCTCATCACGTCGTCGACTCCACCCAAGCATTGGCCCTCATGACACTGCTCTCACCCTTGCTGCGTAAACCAGGCAAAGTTGTCCCAGAAAAGACCAAGATGAACCTGTTGACGATCCTTGGGAGCCTGTTTGTGCTCGTCCCCGACCTGTTGGATCCAACATCAACAACGTTTGGTAGGGTCTATGAGCTCCTGTCACACTTGTTTTTTGCGTTGCGCTCAAATGGTGCATGGCTTGCACTCACAGCCACATTGAACCGACTATCGATCGTTTACCCCCATCTCAGTGATCTTGCGTCTCTGCTCGAGTTGCTCAACGCCTGTTCAACGAAACACGTCAACAAGCCTGATTTTGATCGTAGACTGGTGGCGTGGACGATGCTCAATGAGGATCGGTACACCACATTGAGGGCTCATGAGTGGCTCCCAGTCCCATACAATGTGCTGCACTTTGTTCAGCACCTCGATGAACTAGCGATTCGCAATAGTGTCACATTGATGCTTCGCCAGTTTGTCGGTGTTGTTTCCTCCCACAACAATGACATGTCGCCTGAGCAGCTGCTGGTCCGTACCGTTCTACCAATGCTCAAGAACATTTTGCAATCCAAGATGGAGCTCATATGTGCCAAGGCGCTCAATGTCATTGCGCATGCTGTGCTCCAATGTGAACGTATTGCGTCGCTCCAAGAGATGCATCCACTGCTTGCGGGCGGGGATGACGAAGCAACTTTGTTTCCAACATCCACCACATGCAGATCCATCGATGGACGGGGGCTCTTTGACATCTCGGCAAGCAGTGTGGGCAGGGGTATCTGAAAAGCAATACGTTGGTTGATATATTCATTGGTGGAGCAAGACATCATGCTGACATCGTCGCTTGACCATTTGCTTGTGGCGTAAGCAACCAAGATACTCAGATGGATTGCCCAGCAATTGCATTGGTCTGCGTATTACGTGGGCAGCCTGGTGAAAAAGTATCTTGGGACTGCCAAAGACAAGGACAAGGAAGATACAATACATACGGGTGCATGCACGCGCTCTGGTCACACTCCTGGAGCACTTTCATTTTTCGATGCAGGAGCCGGTCGTTGTGGATGACACAGTGGTCGTAGGTGATAATGACTCTGATGGCGATGTGCACCAAGGGATTACAGCTCCTGGTGGCACTGAGCAAGTTGAGGTGGGCACTTCAGTGCGGTTCGCAGCTGGACGTGTTGGCGTGCATCATCCATGTGTTGCTCACATTCATCACCTTGCCCGATGTGGACCTGGACAGATGTGTTGACCATGTCACGCATGTCGCATCCGGAGTTGTGTTTCGGGGAATCGGCCAAGGACGCACAAAGCACCGAGTTCAAGAGCAAGACGTGGATGCACAAGGTCAAGGGGAACTTGTTAAGGGGCCTCGACCGTTTTGCCATCTTGGCGTGGTATGTGTCGCCCACGTGCATTCGGGCACAAAAAACATTGATGCAAGACATGATCAGCCATGTCACACATTGTGCGCTTGCGATCTAAGCTTTAGGCGCACCCGGAGCGGTCGTCAAAGATTACTATAAGCATGATTCTCTCATCCAGCGCCCCCATGATCGAGGCCTCCTGGGCCTATCACTGAAGAGAATTTTGTTAATCATCTGGCTGATAAAAAGTAAGTCCTTGTATGCTCTGGATCCACTCTCACTCAACAAACGTGCGAGTTACTACCAAGCCTATGTCAACTTCTTTTCCAAGCAAGTTGCTGAAAAGGGCGCTGCACACACCCCTGAAGAATTTGTTTTTTCTGTAGAAGTATAACTTCCAGAAAGAAAGGGAGGTGAACGTGCAACTGGAAATGGTGGCCCATTTGTTTGCTGGCCTCCTCCATCCCATGATTCACGTTGGATATGGGGTCGAGTTTGGGTTGAAAGGGATGTTTGTCGAAGGTACACTGCGTGACGTCTGCACATGAATGAGTACTTGCAACTGTGCTTTCAAAAGGTCTAGCACTTACCACGGCTCATATTTTGCTTTTCAGAGGAATTCTTGACACTTCTCTTTTTCTCCCACTGGCATCTTGTCAGATGTCGTGAAACATGTTGCAAACCGCCTTTCGTCTCTTGCGTTGGACACGTCGGGCATTACAAGTACTTCTATCGTCTCCAAGACTGGCGGTGTACACACATTTGACATTGTCGCGTGCATTCTGAATGACAATAGATTCAACCACAGAGCTCCAGCCAATTTTGCCATCCAGTTTACAGAAATTCACAGAGTATTTGCCCATAGTCAGGGAATATGTCGAGAAATGGACCATCCATTTGAACCAGCCAGGTGAAATCAAGCACAAAATGGAGGAGGTTATCTGGTTGAGCTCGTTTTACGGATGCGTCTTCACCATAAAGGGCTGGTTTCACAAGTGCTGAGGTAATGATGGTCGAGGCGATGTCATGGGCGTCTGTGTGTGAGGCTGCATTCTAAAGATCTAATGAATGAACTTGGTGTCACCAACGACAGTCGATGGAAAAGCTAGTGAGGCTCAAATGGATTGCGTGATGAGTGGTAGCATATGATATGGTCAAAGAATTGATTACATAAGCTGTTTCGCCTTCCACCCAGATGTCCCGCGCACTATGGCTAGAACTTGATGACCAACACAGCTACAGATCCGACACTTTCGCCCCAGAGACCGCAAGTAAACCATCTGGAACATGCTTTGAAGTGTACACCACAGTCCAGAGGTTCAGCGACAATCAACGAGCACATTAGCACTGTTGGGGTACAGTAAGTACCACCTTTTGTTTGCTTTCCTTCCTCACAATGTCCTGCTTTTAGCGTATCCGACATTCGCCCATGGATAACGAAAGACGTAGAGAACTCTCAAAAGTATTCCTTTGACAAATTGCTCAAGGATTTCCTTGTGAATTGCAGCTATGAGCTGCAAGACTCAATGTGCTTGTTTGAGGAGTGTCTGGAGAAGGTCCTTCCCATTTGCAATGGGGAGGCACAGGCCAACAACAAAAGCGATGTCAAACTCAATTCGTGCAAGGTCAAGGAAAATCTTGTGATATAGTATGTTTCAATGACTTGATTTCGCGATCAATTCTGATGATCATGTAGCTCAAAAATACATGGCAAGCGTGAAAATGAATTATACCCTCCCTTTGTGACAGTGGCAAACGTAGCGCTCCTGTACCTTCGAGATCTCAAGATTGATGGCCTTCGGCCTGCCAAGGATGATGACTCTTCAATCTGCTTCCATGTCCACGACCCATTAACATTGACGCAATCCCACCAAGGCCAACTTTCAGAACGCAAGCCAGACATCGTTGTTGTATCCCGGTCTGATGCCTACAATGCCAATGCCTCGGAAGGGCAGATTCTTTTTTGGCAGGATATGCTCCTCACAGTTCTCACAAAGGCTCCGGAAAAATTCCTTGATTGGTGTAATGTCCACACTTTCGTGGAGTTCAAGAGAATGATGAAGCAGATGGCAGTTCCTCCGGATCGATACACTCTGAAAGCGATTACACCACCCCAGCTACACGAGTATCTTAGCATGGACAATTCGAATGATGAAATAGAGCCGGATGTGCTCCGTGCCCGACCGCCTCTCTCCAAACCTGGTGAGTACATCTTCAGTACGTTCACTCCATGGTGCTCATTTTCTGTTCTAGTCAGACGGTCTGCTCGTCAACTGGAGAAGACTGCGGCTACCATTTCAGACAGTCGGAAAAGAACTTCTGAACATCTCGGTCCCCCTGAATTCCAATCAAAACGCCAAAAGTCTGAGCCTATAAAGAGTCATCCCGCCATTGTCCAGGCTGGCTATTACGTGGCAGAAATGTTTGCTGCCTACACTGCCCACCAACATGTAATTGGTCTTGTTATCGTCGGTGAGTGTTGTCACCTGCCATGATGGTGTGTTTGTTTACCGACGTCACGATAGGTGACATCCTTTACGTCTGGTGGTATGACTGACAGGGCACTATTCAATGTTCAGGGCTTAATTTCATCAAGGATCTTCCTTGGTTACTGGTCCTCCTTCTCCCAATGCAACGTTTTGAAGCAAAACACTGGGGCCTGAATCTACATGTGGACCCTAAATTTGGTCTCAGGCCACCACGATCTCAGGAGATGACCCTGCGCGGCAACGAGGACAGGGTGATCTGAGTTATCTTTGAGCTGTCAGATAGCACTTGGGTCACACACTTTGGTTTAAATGGCCGGGCAACCAACGTCTTACCTGTAGAGTGCAAGGATCTTTCCGAGGACTCTGATCTTGTCACCAAGATCTTCTGGATGGAGATTTTGCACATGAGCAAGCCCAACATCTTGAAGAAAGTGCATGAGATCGCAGAAACTGATCCTAACGTGAAAGGCCACGTTCCGGAGATGTTGTGGTTCCAGAAGTTCAATGATACCTCCACCGAGCAGATTCGGGAATGCCTTGGCCTGAAGACTGAAGGAGCTCGCGTTCTGTGCACGATCATTTTTCAAAAGTTGAGACTGATCACTGAACTCTATGGGGACCAATTCTTGAATGTGTGGTGGGCGATGGTAAAATGTGAGTCCTGTTTGTTGCTAGAGTTGGACTGGCTTGTTCACTTTTTATTTGAGGTCACCACGCCCTCTGGAAGGGCGGAGTTTATCACAGGGACGTTAGCCCGTCAAATCTGATGTACTGAATAGACAAGCAGAAGCAGATTGTCGCTGTCCTCAATGATTTTGACTTGGCATCGACCGAGGTGATTGCTATTGGAATCCAATGCACTGGCACGGTCCCGTTCATGGCAGTGGAACTCCTTGACAAAATAGCGCTTCAGGGTGATGTCGTACATGTGTATGAACACGACGTGGAATCGTTCATTTGGACCCTGGTCTGGATCACCCTCCGGTACGCAAACGGCAAGTTGAAGGGTGACTGTGACCGCCCGCTCGACACATGGTTGACAGTAGATGCCACTGGGTGCGCGAAGGAGAAGGACCACTTCCTGAACAATTCAAAGATGCGGAACAGGCTGCAAGCTGGTGCAGGCCATGAGCAGAATTGGGAGTTGGCCCGAGACTGTATCATGGCATTGAGGGTGAGAGGAATTGCTAAGGACGAGGCAGAGACTGCACAACAGAAACTAGACCCAGATAATGATGGCTTGGACATAGCATTTAACACACTCCTGAAGGACCTGACAAACCGTTACCTGCCAGTGTAGTAATTTCGATTATACTGATGCTAGTGGGTTGCTTTGTGTAACATTTTGGATCTACTGGCTGTAATTTGTTTACTCATCCCTCTTCGCATTGCTACTACTAGAACAGCACAAGTGACGATCCTACCAAAGCATTTTGCATGAGGTGCAGTCTAATCCGCAATGGGCATTACAATGCAACGCATCACAATTGATGCACTACAGCATTTGACCCAAGCTGGAAGATGAGGGTGACAGCTTTCCAACAAGCCGTCACTAATGGACTATCTCATATGGAACTATCCAGTTAACACTACTATTCACACCCAAGTATACAAATATAACAATGCGAATGACAACCGGCAGTGGCTGCACAAATAATGCCTGTTGTCACCTATAGTTTCCAATTTGTAAGCCTTATTAGGCATGGCGCAAAGCAGTGGTGCAACTTATAATTAGGCTTATTTACTCACTTTTCTCCCCACCAGCAATAAATAATGTCCCAAATGTGTACTTATACTCAAGCTAAGTATTTAGCTAGCCCATGGCTCAGCAAAGCTCAGCACTTGGCAGCATGACACTTGCTGAGGACCATTATCACCACCTTCCTTGTAAGGCTGCCACTCCTCTATCATTCCTTCCCATGCCCCTTCTCTCCCTCCCTTGCTCATCATTGTTGTCATCCATGCCCTCCTTGGCATCATTGTTGCCTTCAATGACATCCCTGATGATCTGTCCATTCATCATCCCTAGGGCTATCAACCATAGCCTGTATCAGCCATATATACAGTACCATCATATGGATACCATCTACCATACCAGTGGATATTTAGAGTCCTGACTACCATAACCAGTATACTGCTGGCAGTCAACTGTATTTACCCATATTGTGATGGCTGTATATGGCCATCATATGGGTTGCTTGGATATTGCAATGTGCATGATGCAATGTTGCATTGTCCCTTGTCTTGTTCTTGTCCTCATCTTCACCTCACACACCTGATGCCCTGGCCCTCACCTCACCCCCCCTCACCCTCACCCTTGACTGATGATGACAATGAGAAATGACACAATGCACAATTGCATGGATTGTGTCATTCTTTGTCTCATCCTGGTTTTAGTCCCCACCCTCACCTCACCCTCACCCTCACCCTCACCCTCACCCTCAACTGATGAGGATGCATGATGACAAAATATTGCTTACTCTGGAAGGCATTCCAGTTGTCCAGTCCTTCAATGGGACCACCTAAATATTCCACTACTCTGGAGTTCAGGAGTTCCCAACTCTGAAATGCTGTCTTTTCTTATGGTACAGTGCTGTCACTCGGCAATACCTCCTTACTATACCTTTCCCTCTTTTATCTTCCCTGACAGATATTGAGATATGAGTGTGCCTCCACCATACAGTATATAACTTCCACTCTTTTTCTCAGCACCTCAGTTGTTCTTGCCCATCTTAGGCAACAGCTGAGGTGAGTTACTCACTCTACACTAGTTACTCTGAGACTAATGTACCATAGCTCTGGTACAAATAGGTAAATATAGTTGTTCTTGCCCATCTTAGGCAACAGCTGAGTTCTGGTACAAATAGCACTGGACTAACTCTGCTAAACTCTGGACCTTCAGACTTCTGGATGTTAACACATGACATGACATGTGCCTTGTCCTTGTTCTCACCTTACCCAGGAGTGATGCAATGTACATGATGCAATGCATGTTGCATTGTTCCTCATCTTGTCCTCATCCCCATCCTCACCTCACACACCCAATGACCTTGTCCTGGCCTTGGCCCTCCCCTCCCCTCCCCTCACCCTCACCCTCAACTGATGACAATGATGAGGAATGACGCAATGCATGCAATTGCATGCATTGTGCCATCCCTTGTCTTGTCCTTGTCCTTGTCCTCACCCTTGTCCTGCAGGGCTGATGGCAACCATTGTCATCATCATCATTGCCCTCAACTTTGTCATCACCCTCACCCTGGCATGCAGAAGCAACAGCACAATGCACACAAAAGTGTGCATTGTGTCTCTCCAAGCCACCCTTGTCAGCACCCTGGGCATGCTGTGGACAAGCAGAAGTGACCTTACAATGCACATGATTGTGTGTGTTGTGCCATCACTCCTGCATGTTCTCAATATCACCTTCTACACTACCCATATGACTGTAATGACCTGTATACTGGCCATACTGAATACTGTACCATACTGTCAAAGAAATCCAAAAATGTAGATATAGCTAACATATGGTACAGTCTGTACCCATATACTCACTGTAGGAAATATGACCATAGCCATATATGGTACAGTTGACAGCCCTAATCATCCCTTCCTGCACTCCTTCTCTCCCTCCTATTAAACACAGTAGGACTAAGGTAATGTTAGTAAGAAATGTGGTTAGAGATAGTGTAGTAGCTCACCTCAGTCACTGTAGTAGACAGTTACTAAGGTATGTATCATATGTAAAGAATGTCTAAGTGTGATGTAATTATGTAATCAGTATATGTCTGTTTGTATTATATAGAAATTCCTACACTAGTGGTGGGAATAATCCCCCACCTGACAACAATAGTTGTCAGCCACTGAAAAAGACTGCTGAGACTCATAAAGAGTTGAAGAAGGCAAAAAAAGGAGCACAAGCTCCCCAGGTCAAGCCTACCCAGCCTGAGGCTGGGATGTCTATGCCTGGAGAACTAAATATCTCCCAAATGATGAGTAGTGCTGAGAGGAGTATGGAGAGGATGATTGAAGCCATCAACGACCCAATGAGTCCATTGACTCCTCAGAACACCAAGTATAATAACTCAAGGGTCCATAATGACCTATTTTCTCCCTTGAGGACAGAAAGTCCTCTCATGCAGGTTTATACTGAAGGTGTAGTGCCTTCAATTAGGGAGCCACTTGGGGAGGAAGTCCCCATAGACCCTCATTTGGCCCTAGCAGCTGTGAATGAGTTTCTGGACAGAGTCCAGTGTCAATGGCTGGAATATGGACATAGTCCAGAAGGGTTCCATAATCATGGACTAAACCCTGGGTTGCATCAAGCAATGACAATTGAGCAGTTGAAGCAAGCACTCGCCACAGAGGATGTTGAGGGACCAGCTAGCAGAGCTAGTAGTCCAGATGCAACAGCATTGATTAAAGTCGAGGGACAAGTGTCCCAGGTGTTATTTAGCACCCCATTATGAAGGGAAAACCCTCCAGGGAAAGGTTGTACTACACCTATTGGTGCAGAGGATAGTTAGGGTAGTCTTGCCCCTAACATGCTAAATCATCCCACATACCTGTCTGGATGAAGTTTGGATACAATCTGACACATGTCTGGAATGCAGAGAGGAGTGGCAATTCTCCATCAAATGGTGTGAGATTGTGCTATTGCTGCAGGCAATGAAGCAGTGCCCCTTGGCAAACCAGGAGATCCTGGAGAAAGTAGTGATGACAACAAAAACAAGGACGAAATGCATCCAAGAGAAAATGGAGGACGAGGTCCTCCTGGGCCTAGAAATGGAGGAAACAATCCTCCTCCTCCTCCTCCTAGGGGCAGATGCCCTGGAGGAGGGGATTCTTCTAGAAGAGGTCCCCCAGGTGGAGGGCCTCCTGACAACCCAGATGGCAATGATGATATGTTCAATGAAGATGACAAGGATGAGGATCATGATGAAAATCATATCCTCAGTGGAGGTAGACCCCATGAACATCAGCCTCATCACCAATACCTGAGGGGATTCACCCCAGGTAACACACGATACATGGATTCCATGCAACAACAATACACACAGCATATCTGGGAACAAGTTGGACAACTGACTGGTCCTGTAGGACCTGAAGTAAAGGCGATGAATCTGCCAAAGCCAAGAAAGTACAGTGGCTAGGATGACCTAGAAAAGTTTGATGACTGGCTAAGCCAGTTATTAAAGTACTTCCATATGTTTAAGGTCACTGTACCAGATTGCGATGATGATTGAGTCCTATACACAGGATTGTACCTGGAGGCATTAGCCTCCTAATGGTATGACCAAGAGGTTGACTCGCTGGACTGACAGGTCCCATTCTGGTCCTTTGAGGATGTGATCTGTGGACTATTCAAATGATTTGTCCATGAGGCATCAGCATAGAATGCTGCAGATCAATATGATCGTATGAGATTTGCTCCTGATAAAGGAGCACTCATGTACTATAACAACCTAAAATGTCATGCACACTGAATGGTGCAGCCCCCCAACGATTACTCGTTTAGGAGGAAATTCCTCCATGGATTATCCCACTCAATCATTTGAAGTATATTCAAAGCTTGTGGAATATCTGCTGAGCATTCGACTATTGAGGAAATCCTTGAAGAAGTGTGGAGAATAGAGACTGCACAAAAAGCAATAAATATGCATATGAGAATGAGCCACACTGGCTCTGGAGGGAAACCCTCCCAGGGACAAAGTGGTTCACACCCACATGATAAGAAGTGTTTGCAGAACTCTTCGGCCCAAGAAGGTCCTAAGTATTTCAAAAGAGGAAATACAATCTATTGCTGAAAGGTGAAATTCTTTCCTAAAAACAAAGGGAAAGGTGGGACCACCCACCAGCAAAAGAGTCATCAGACCCATACACACAAGAAGACAAATAATAATTCCTGGAAATTCCTTCTGGGGATAATGTGCTATAAATGTGGTCATGAAGGCCACTATTCAAACAACTGTCCCTCAGGTTTACCTTGCAAGGAGGGACCGAGTACAGCAGCTAAGCTGCGATTATTTGCAGCTGAAGTGCAAGAAGAGGGAATAGAGCAGGGACACTCCTGTGGTATGGAAAGGTTGGCTGAAGCTGACCAAATGGAACCAGTAAATGAGGAGCCTTTGGCTCCACAAGAAGTCCTAGATGAGATTGAGGAAAATCTTGATGATGTTGAAAACATCAAGGATGAACCTTTCAGATACTACAAAGAGTGTTCTGAAATAGGTGATGATGATGAACCAGTCACCTACTTTGGCACAATATGCCATGAGGAAAAATCCTCTGAGGAGAATAATATCATCTGATGTTCAATATTGAACATCAAACAGGATTCAGAAGAGAATAGCAGACAAGGTACTGCTAGAGTAGAATCTGAGATCCCAACTTTAGACGACTGGAAATGGTCATCATTATATGGGGTGACACATGCACAGGTGTGCGAAGAATGTTGCCTCCATATGTATCATGTAGCTGAGGGGCTACAAAATTCTAATTTCTCAATCGGAGAGGCGCTAGCAGCACCGCAAGAATTTGCAGAACAAGAATTTTGTCAAGGTATAGATGAGGGGAATCAAGCAATGCTCAAGCCCTCCTGTCCAGCAGACGATTGTCTACAAATGGCACTGCATATGATGGCTGATTGCATCCAGTGCTTAGACAAATGCTGTCTAGATATTTTGTGCTGTACAATGTTGGTGCTGCACAAAGTGCAGCAATCTGACTGTAAGGAAATGATAGAAAATATTCTACAAGGTATCATCAACCAAAGTCATGAATGTATCAAAGATACTGAGGGTGTTTATGCCCAGAATGAGAAAGTATTAGTAGATACTCCTCAAGGAAAGATATGGATTGAAAAGAACAGAATTATACAGTTCCGTCCACTTGTTGAGGAAGTACATAGTGCTTCACTCAGAATATCCTGTGAGAATATGGACTTGGATGACAAATCCACATCTCTAAATGTAGAGAACGGCTCTACAGAAGAAAGATGAAGCTGGTCCTCCCTCTATGGTGTGATCCATGAAGGTGGACATTGAACCGAATGCAATAATAGGATAGAACATATATCTGAAGCTGTGATTGATGGTGATCATAACTTAATGTAGTGTTATACTACACATCCAAATTTGCAACTCATGAATACCATAGAGGATGGGATGACTGTGATCAAGCACAGATGGAGGGACATGGTCTAAATATAGACCACACTCAGAGTGCATTAGAAACACTTGCAGATCAAATACAGACCTTAGTGGAACACCGAAAAGGTGTAGCAGATGATCTGCAAGAAGTGACATCCTCCCTAAGAGAAAGGAGGGAAAACCCTCCATTTGTAGACTGGACCAGTGCCAGCATTGATGCAATCAAATGCAACATCCGAGATATGTGTCTCTGAAATGTCAGAATATATTCTGACAATATAGTGGTGGAAACTCCACATGGAATTGTGATGATTGGGAGGAGTGATGCCTCCAACCCTCAGATCATTCGAATGGCAGCAATCAACATTGTGGCCCAGAACAACCCTAAGAATGGTAACTCGGAATGCACATTCTGGTATGCAATGCATACAAAGGTCTTACCTGGTCAAAAGGTACAGACATGCCTGCATGTCAAACCAGAGATGCACATGTGCACAATGATTGAAACCACAATCAATGGATGCAAAGCATACACAATGGTAGATACTGGAAGCACCAGTAATTTTATAAGCCCAGCATTTGTGAAAGTCGCAGATCTGAGGGTATTCGCCCTTGAGCAGCAGCTTACACTGCAACTTGGATGCATAGGCAGCCAATCAAAGATCTCCCATGGTGGTGTGTCCACTTTGACTGTAGGAAACTACAGTAGTGAGGTGTACCTTGATATAGTGAATATAGATTGCTACATTTGTATATTAGGGAGTCCCTACTTGCATCAAAATGATGCAATCTTAGACTTTGGAGCAAAGTCAATTGCAATTGGCGATGTAAAGGTCACCTTGCTCAACAAATCAGTAGCATTAAATGTTACAGGCCCCAGTCCTCACCCTGAAAGGACAGGGCTGGAAAGGCCAGATCACTGACTCTCGAGCCCTGTGAAGCCATTATGGCTTTGTGAGGGCTCTAAGAGGAGAGGGGGATTGGGGACAAAAACAATAAAAGAAAAAAAGCAAGGCCCATGACTTGTGGTGATAAAAACAAAAAGATCATTAAAAATTGAGGACATACCTCAGTTATGGAGCCAATGGCTCCAGAAGTATCGACATATACTTGGAGGGGTAGTTCTGAAACTCCCTCCACTTTGAGAGATCAATCATCAAATACTGATGATTGACAAAGAAAAATATTACTTCTACCATCTACCCCATTGCTCAGATGCTCTGAAGCAACAATTGTTGGATAAAATCTGACTATACATGGATGTGGAATGGTGGATCATGAAGAGTGTTCCACAAGCCGCTCTGATGCTATGCATTCCAAAGAAAAATGGAAAATTGTGAACAGTCATTGACTATCACAAGAGAAATGATAATATAATCAAGGATATTATGCTGTTCCCTGATCAGGACCAGATCCAAATGGATGTGGCCAGAGTGAAGTATTGCTTGAAAATTGACCTGTTGAATGCATATGAGCAGGTCAGGATTGAACCGAAGGATGTCTGGAAGATGGCCTTCTCAATGATCTATGGCACATTTGTGAGCCAAGTCATGCAGATGGGAGATTGTAATGCTCCCATGATGTTTCAACATCTGATGACTGTGATATTTAGAGATCACATTGGACATTTTGTATATGTCTATCTCAATGATATATTCATCTATAGTGACACATTGGAGGATCATGAAAAACACCTCTGTATAGTATTTGACCTTCTAGAGAAGGCCAAATTTTATCTTGAAAGTGAGAAGTGCGAACTATACACAGACAGGTTAGACTGTCTAGGTCATATAATTGACTGCAAGGGCATACATGCCAACAGAGACAAAATGTCTCGCATTCGAGACTGGAGGACTCCAAGAACACTCAATGAAGTTCAATGCTTCATTGGGCTTGTGGAGTATCTGGCACAGTTTATGCCAGATGTATTGGCATATACTATGCCTATGACAGGAATATAGCAGAATGGACACCTATTCCAGTGGACAGAAATCCATGATCAATGCTTTCAGATGATCAAAGATCTGGTGTGTAAATATCCAATACTGTGGCCTATAGATCCATGGAAAGAAGAGCCTATATGGCTTATATGTGACGCATCACTCTATGGAGTGGGCACACTATATGGGCAAGGGCCCAATATGAAAACCTGCAGACCAGCAGGATTCATGTCAAAGAAGTTGAGTGACACTCAACAAAATTATAGAACATTTGAGCAAGAAACCCTCATAATAATTGAAGCTTTATTAAAGTGGGAGGATAAACTCCTCAGCTTCAAGTTTACAATCATAACTGATCATGAGGCATTGGGATACCTCAAAACCCAATGAAAATTGTCTAGTAGACAAGTCCATTGAATTGACTATATGTTGTGATTTGACAGGACTATTGTATATGCAAAAGGTTCAGAGAACCATGTAGTAGATTGTTTATCCTGCTACTATGAAAGAAAAGGAGGTGATGAAGCCTCTGAGTAAGAGATCAACTGGGAAAATGTGGATACACGTTTAGACCCAGAGGGAGATGATCTCCCACAAGATAGATGGCTTGAGCTGAAGTTATCAGTGATGGGGGAACAAAGTAATCCCCAGAAAAGTGAATGCCTGAGAGAGAAATGGGAAAACCATATTCTCAAGGCTTAGGAAATGGCCTCAGCCATGGAAAGGATGATCAAGGACCTGCCTCACACAATTGTGCAGGATGATCTGATGATTCTTGAATCTGCTGAGGCATCCAAAGACTCAACCATTAAATATGGTGACACACCAGAGTTTCTGGAGGCTATCCATAAAGGATATAGAATGGAACCATTGTTCACGAAGATACTTACCAACCTGAAGCATCATTCCCAATTTGTAAAGAGACAAGGTCTGCTCTATATGACTAGCTGAGGAAAAGAGGAGGTTTTATGCCTCCCACATGGGAAATGTAATGGCAATAATATAATTGCCAGTGTCATTGATCAGGCACATAAAGTGCTTGAACACTTTGGGTCTCAAAGGACTGTGGATTATATCTGCAGATGGTACTGGTGGCCAAAACTTGGCCATGAGGTAGATGAGTTTTGTCAGATGTGTCTGACATGTCAGTCTACCAAGACTGACAACCAATGACCCAAGGGTCTTTTGCACAGTCTACCTGTGCCTAGACAACCTTGGGGATCAATCACAATGGACTTTGTGGGACTGTTCCCACTGAGTGAAGGATATGACTACATGTGGGTAGTCTTGTGTTGCCTCACATCAATGATACACTTGGCACCAGTAAAAACAATGATATGAGCCTCAGAGCTTGCATTCAAATTCATAAAGGAAATCGTGCAATTGCATGGATTACCGGAATCGGTAGTTTCCAATTGAAATGCAAAGTTCACCTCAATCTTTTGATGCAAATTGCACCAGATGCTAGGAGCAAAGCTCCTAATGTCTACTGTGTTCCATCTGCAAACAGATGGCACCTCTGAAAGGGCCATCAGGAATGTAGTACAAATACTACAGGCAATGGTACAGCTTACCCAGAAGGACTGGGTAGACAAAGTACCTATGGTTGAGTTCACAATAAACTCAAGCATAAGTAGCTCAACAGGGTTCACACCCTTTGAACTCAATTACAGTTATATGCCCATAATGATGCAGTGCATCCAGGAGGGCAAAACCTCCACCGCATCAGGTATAAAATTGTTTGTAAACCAGGCTCTAGAGAACCTGGAGATGGCACACAATGCCATCATTGAGAGGACCTGGTGAGCTGGGACTACTGAAATGTATGTCTAACAGCTCACACTGAGGAATAGGTATCAGGGGTTGTCTCAGTGTCAGATCAAATGCTGCCAAGACACTTGCTGCCATGCTTGGCAAACTGCTCATTGGTGTGCATCACATGGTCAGGCTTCATTGATATGTATGTTGGAATTTGTCCTCTTATTGCTCCTGTATGTTCCTTAGCAAGCTCACACACTAATGCCACTCCTCATGTCACCTGTATAAGAGATTCCTCAATTTCCATTCCTGACATTGTTGATATCTGGTGGCCACACCCTGCTTGTGCTCATGACATCACATTCATCTTTCCATATCCTTGCCAATACCATCAATGAGAGTGTCAGTTATATGTATGACAAAGTTGCCCAGATGCTGAAGATGCTGTGGGGAATGCAGAGGCTGGCTGCTGCACTTGAAGTATTCTGTCACAAAGAAATTGATAATCCAAGCATCCCAGAGATATGTACAACCATTTTTGGTTCCCATGCCCAGCTAACTTGCATTCTCATTTAGTGGTCTTCATTCTGCAGTTGAGTGGCATATATTCAGGTCCAAGGTGCTGCTCACAGAAGCACATTGACACACACTTGGGTGTGCATTCCAGGGTGGCACAGTGCAACAGCTCTGCAACAAGCTTGTGCAATGCCATTTCATGTTACAAGGAGAGAGGATTGAGATACAACATGTCGTCGCTAGCAGTGGTGTAGCTAGCAACTCATTCTTGAGGGCTAGGTTCATACATCTGTTCTTTTGAGGAATGGTTATTAATGGCAGACTTGTAGACTAAGGGATGTGCTGAATGACTACAGTCCTAAGTGCAGAATATCACTCATTTATCCCCCAGTTGAGCTTTGCACAGGTGAGTAGCTTCATGTGTTAGCTTGCCGCATGGATTAGCGTCCATTTCAGACAATGCCACCATAATTGGCTGGGCTTCTATGTATGTATAGATTCCTTTCTGGAGACTATGATGATTATTCAGTGGAACTTCATTCTAAATGGAGTATCAAGACACTTTCAGGCTGCCTCAGTCATACTTCGATCTAATTTTAGTTGCCATCCAATCAAGATTCCCCACTTGGTGTCAGCTAGACTACAGAACAGTTGCTCTCCGCAACGTGGATTTTCCTGTATTGGGGTGATCCCAGATCACCTGATAGGACCAACATCTTTGGTGTGAGTAGTATCATCCATGTAACCGGCCATGAGCAGACAACAGTGAGCAAGGATGCTTGTGAAGTGTCCCACACACACCCATGTATCATGCGTTCCATGCTGCACTCGTGTTGGCTCTAACAGTAGCAGCTCCTCTGGACTCAATAGGATACAAAGTTCAATATATCCATCTACTCAGCTGATGTCTTCACATGCTCACTACCAGTTCATTGAGACGAACCAGGTTTGGCATAGCATGAGCACCAGCCTGGGCATTGTTCCCATAATTGCTTTATACCTTCCCACTAGGTGATGTCAAGATACAAATGTTCTCTGCTTGCGAGACCTGCGATAGTTCTGCCAAAAGGTTTTGCTGCTTTACATGTTGGCCAACTGGCACTGACAGATGACAGCCTGGCAACCTCACTTACAGGAATTGCCCTTCCTTCGTCTGTTCTTTCTATCTGTCATCTCCCCAGTGACACTACCTTTTCCACAGCAACTCCAAATCTGACTGAGACACCATGGTTATTGCTATGCATCATCACACATATCTATTGGGACAATTCTCAATTGATGAAGATAGGCCCATGGAAGTGGTCATCATTGGCACTGATTTCAGCAGCATTGCAGTGGATACCAGGTATGTTTATACCACTAACATTGTAGGTCTTCCAAACGCAAACTGTAAATCTGTTAGGTTTCCTCAGAGGGTGAAGAATATCAATCTGACAATCTATGAGAAAAATGCTGGCATTGGAGGAACGTGGTACTCCAATAGGTACCCTGTTCATGAATCTATCTCTGACATAGGCAGTACAGGTCAAGCTCATGCCTTCTCTCTGTTCAGGGGTCATCTTGTGACATACCTTCCCACACAGTACATTCTCCTGCTCTACTTTTGAATGCTCCTCTCTGATATCAGGTTCTGAGTAACAATTCACCTTCAAGGTCAATGTAAGTCAATGTGAATTCTTGTTAGTACATACTCATATTGACGTACCTCAGCCCAAGTGGTCGTCCTTTTATGCCCCCAGCCCAGAGATTCATGCATATCTGGAACGTGTGATTGAGAAATTCAGACTCACCCCCTATATCAAGCTGCAACATGAACTTGTTCATGCACGATATGATGAAGTGCAAGGAAAGTGGCACCTAAGAATCCATAGACTGGGTCCCAGATCCATGGACAAGAAATCATCCAATGAGGAATTTGAAAACATTGCTGATTTCGTTTTCTGCAGTGTGGGTGGCCTGAGCAGGTGGTCGTGGCCGGACATTGAAGGCTTGAGGGACTTCAGAGGTAAATTGATGCATTCAGTTGACTGGGAGACGGATGATTGGAGAGAAGGTGTCAAAGATTGGAAGGATAAGATGGTGGGCATGATTGGCATTGTGAGTTGGGACACACCTTCTTTTCACTCAGGTTGACCAACCTCAATGCATTTGTTCTAGGGCTTGTTGGCCATACAAGTGGTGCTGGCACTCCAGCCATGCATTGGAAAACTGTACAATTTTGTTCAGGGAAAGACTTGGCTGGTTTCCCCTTTTTTTGCTGAGAAGCTTTCTGACATGACAGGGTGTGATCCTGGTGTCGCTAATTGTATGCTCTGATGAACTTGGCAGTGACATGTTGTACTCACCTTGCAATAAGATATGTTCAATTCACAAGACAAGGAGATGTTCCATGATTCAACATTTTACAAGGACTTTCATCACCACTTGGAAGCCAAGCTCAATGTGAGTATCCGTATGTTTCCTTTGGGTTCCCCCACATTTAAATCCCAATAGTCTGTGTACGGTTTCACCTTATGGAATCCCAAATGAGAAGTGGATGACTGAAGTAATTTCATGGTGTACATGAAGCAACGATTGGCTAAGAAACCCTGGATAGCTGATTATAGTGCATGTACATGGATTTGGTTCTTGCGTCCATTTGATTCGAAACAACAGACAGACAGCACTACAACCTTGATATTCTTATTTGTGCTACTGGTAGGTTCAATGCTGCATGTATTATGACGCATATAAGAACTAACATCACAAAGGCTATGATACAAGTTACAAGTTCCCTTTCCCTGTTGTCAGTCAATCTGGTCTCACGTTACAACAACAATATGACCCCCACCCAGTTACATATCTCTTGATATGTACCAACAGATTTCCCAACTGGTTCAATAGCCTAGGCTCTAACTCAGGTATTGGTGTGGGTTCTTTGTTGATTATGATTGAATGTGAGGTCGAATACACTGCTGCTGCCCTTTTCAAGATGCAGCATGAGTGACTGAAGAGCATTGAAGTCAGATGGGAAGCTGTCGAGGACTTTGATCAGTACCTCGAGGTAACATCATCATTTTCTGCTGTTTTCACTGACACTGACAAGTGGTATACAGGTCTATTTCCCTGGGGTAGGTATTGGTACATTGACACCCAGGTAACCTTTGTTAATGAAAATAGCACTGAACACCCTTGTCCACATGAATTATCCCATCAAGCTACTTTCTCCAGCTAAATCATGACAAATAAAATCAGTAAGTTGGACAAATATGTGGGGGAAAATAAGAAATACATATCTTTCATCATCATGACTTGCCTGCTCAAAGCCAAAGCAGCTTTTATGTCTTTTTTAGAAAATCCTATAGTTTCATCCCTATTCCCATTCTCCTCCTCCTCCTCAAGATCAGCTTGCTTGTATTTTCATTTATTTCTACTCTGGAATGCAAATGCATGTTCTCTTCCTCTTCCTCCTCCTCCTGCTCTTTCTGTTGTCCTGATCTCATGATGGCCTGCACAAGTGTCACAAACATGAGTGCAAGGTGTTTCACAACCTTGTTTGCAATGTCATCTACCATGGCATCATGCTGGGCATCCTTGCTTGATGTGGTGGTGGTGGTGGTGGCAGTGGCTGCTAAGGACTGTGCTTGATGATAGGAAATACACTAACCACCTGGCACCACTCCACAGTACTTCTGCCGTGAGATACTGGCTTGTAGAAACAATGGAAGAATGTCCTCTGCTGCACTTGTGGACAAACTGCTGGTACTAAGACCATAGATGTGATTCTCTGTTGTATGTGTGTGCCCAGCCTGCAAAGCATCCACATCCTCTGACTTCTCCAACTCCTCCAGGATCTCCTCAGAAGCACACTTGAATTTGCGCTTCCATGCTGTTTGGATGTGCCACCAGGAATTAATGGTAAGGGCATATTGAAGGTGAGGTTGGCTATAGTGGGACATGATAGAAGAGAGATGCTCAGAGGTGAATATCCTATCAAAGTTGACAAATAGCAGACCCTTGTATAGTTGGGTGATTCTATCATCTGCAAAGCAGATCTTGGCTGCAATCTGAGCAAAGGGATGGGCAATGGCAAGATCCTGGATAAGGATATCACTTGTGACTGCATCCAAGCTATGAGGAATGACTCTGTCCTGTCCTGTAAATGCAGTAGTCTTGGCATATTGTTGAAGGAGAGCCACATGCTGTCCAAATATCATGAGGTTCCATGTGGACTGCATTTGAGTGTTGCAATAAATCATGGCTGTCAACTCTGTGCCTCTGCTAGGGGCACCACTGAGCATGCCTGCCCTCAAAAGAAGCAGTTTCTGAAGCCCTGCATAGTCTTGCAACCGTCTTTGTAGTTTTGCCTGATTCCAGACTAGCTCCCCATCATGTCTCTCCAAAAAGCCAGCAAAAGCACCTTCACTCCTAACAACAGCATGCACAAGGTGCATATGATCACCAAAGCAAGTGTTTCTTGAATCAGAGAGGAAAGAGTAGCCTGTACAGTGGCTCAAAAAAGTGTCCCAATGTTTGGCTATTTTGCAAAGAGTTGATGTTTGCAAGAGAAGCAAAAAATGTTAGCTCTAACCCTTGCTGGGTCATCAATAGCCCTAATCCTTGCCCTGAATCTGAGCCCTTGGTCATGTGATTTTGTTGCCATGGCATGGAGGTATAATCATAGTAAAATGACATGTCATTGGAATACTTTTTTGAGCAACATTTGCATTCTACAATTTTAGTATTTTATGTGCCCTTC
>JBBPQV010000322.1:0-24790 GCA_038092675.1 Boletus rufocinnamomeus
ACCCCTCCCCTCACCCTCACCCCCTCACCTCACCCTCAACGGACAACGACAATGTCCCCTCCCCTCACCCTCACCCTCACCCTCGACTGACGACAGTGATGAGGAACGATGCAATGCACGCAATTGCGTGTGCTGCATCGTCTCTCGTCCTCGTCCTTCTCAGCTCACCCTCAGCTCACCCTTGACGAACGACGACACCAACACCGACGTCTGACGACGTCCCCTCCCCTCACTCTCACCCTCGACCAACGAGGAGGAGGAGGAACGGTGCAGCGCACGCAATTGCGTGCGTTATGCCATGCCTCGTCCTCGTCCTCACCCTCGCCTTACCCCAATACCCACGGGTATACCCGTCAGGGGTATCGGTACGGGTCCGTTTTGGTTTGCCCGCGTGTTTACCCGCACCCGTGGTCGTTCCCCGAGTTGTACTTCTGCGGTAGGGTAGGGGAATGAATGGACTGGCGGCTCCGGCGCGAGCACGGTCACAAGAAAGTGCTTTTCTCGGAGCTCGTCCAAAAAGGAAGACTTACTGAATGATCATCGCGCGTGTAGTAAGGGATTGTACAGAGAAAGGTTCCTCCATTTAAGCACCTACTGAGGTAAACAGCGGGTACGGGTACAGGTGAGCCTCCGGATACCCGGGGGTATACCTGCCAGTGTGCCATTCCCCACAGACCACTCCGAGTCCATGCAAGAAGAAGGCTCAGTGATTGGACTGTCTCGTCTGTCTTGTTCATCTACTTTTTAGTCTCACAATCACTCCTGAAATCCACAGTTGTTACATGTCTGACTTTTCTTAATATTTTTTTACTCTTCTGTCTCGTCTGTTTTGTCGCTCTACAAGCAAGGTTTCAGCCGACGCAGTCGGCATTTCCCGAGTTCAATTCAGGGCGAGGAAAAGAGCTGTCATACTGAACGACATGCTTTCATCACTGGCGAGACGACTCGCCGTGTCAAGGTCGGCCCCACCAGTCCTGCGATCGCTGTCGACGCCCGCTTCGCAGTCCACCGACACCAAGGGCACTATAGTCGCTAAGCTAACTGAGCACTTCTCCCCGGCCGAGCTTGCAGTGCAAGACGTTTCTGGTTAGTAGCCCAATGAACACTCATAGATGGGTCAGGCATGAATCAACCCGTGTAACCAGGAGGATGTGGCTCATTTTTTGCAATCAAGATCGCTAGCGACGAATTCAAGGGCCTATCGACAGTGAAGCAACACAAGCTCGTCACCGAAGTTTTGAAGCAGGAAATCCAGGGCCTCCATGGGGTACAGGTTAGCCCCCGGCGAAATGAAGTTGATAAATGTTGATCGTTCGACAATAGATCAAGACAATAATACCTCCATAGCCTGGTGACAAAAAACCTGGATTCTTACTTACTACTTGATGCTGCATCTAGCGTCCACATGTAGAGAACAGATGGAATGAATGACCCTAATTTCCAGGCGTGCAGCCTGAGGTAGCGAATTCTCGCTCGTTTCGGGGAATTGTCAGCCCCACACCCACCATAGACTCAAGTTTCTCTTCGTAACTTCGGAGACAGGACGATTCCAAAGTCCCCCTGTCTATTATCTCCCAAAGTTATCACCAAGAGCATCCGCGGATTTTTGTGGCTTTCTATGCAGCATTAGAAGTGAAATAGCTTCCCGACCGTACCTCTCGCGGCTTGGGTCATCCTCAACCTGCATGAGTTTGAGGTACAGCGCCTAATAGAGGAACCTGCAGTCCATACCTCTTTCCAACTGAACTCCTTCCTGAGCAGCTTAAAGAAGCGTTTATCTGCCTGTCAACGATAAGTAGTAGTACAGCACTTCCCCAAGGACAATGATACCTTTCGCCTCTTTTCGTAACAAAACAGTATTTCCGTTCGCTCCGTCGCCAGCTCAGAGAGCGTCTCTACCAGGAGCGGAAATGCCGGTTCAAAGTACACGCAATCTGCGGCTAGAATTAAATCCGGTCGGAGCATCTCCGGAGGCTGCGGCTTCCCCCTAGTATTCCAGTCAGCATTTGTGTGATGTCATCCTGTCAAAGGCTAACTTTGCTCACCAGTTTAATTCCGACACGATGACTGATGACTCTAGCTGATTCAATTTCACGTTCGCCTGCATGATACCTAGTAATGGTCTATGTAATCTGAGTGAGTCATGCATCATAAACCAAGGTCGGGGAGTGCTGACTGACGCTTGGTCAGTAATCCAGACTTTGCCGCCGAGTTTCCCGATGACCAATCCAACTAAACCAGTTCCACTGCCTAGTTCCAAGATCGTTCTTCCTGTGCAATACTTCTCCCCACGAAGAGCCAGATAATTCGCGAGGACCTATGATCGATTTATCTTTCCTATTGCGGCAAAGAAGAGTGAGCCGAGAGTAGATATGCGAACCTCCCCGGCAGGCCAAGCAATCCCTCCACAACCAGGGCTTGCGTCCACCTTAAGCATGACGTGTATGGCAGTGGAACGCCCACGATCGGGGAACGACAGCCGGATAAGTTCATTGTGTGCTGATCGTGGTTGGACGGGAACAACGCCTTGTGAATCGTCATCATCTTCAAGACTTTCGTCACCTCTGAGATGTCGAAGGGGGTCAAAGGCGTCGAGGGCTTCATCCAAGGCAATTTCGTTGGGGGGGACTGATGGGTCGAAATCTGCCTGAGAGCGGTCCATCGGAACAATCATGACGTAGAAGAAACGAATGCTTCAGCTTGTCAGAATGTAAGTGCAGAAACTGCGACGGATCAATCACGCCTGCGACAGTACTGACTCGAGCGAAGCTCCTTATGACTTCGCCTGCCTTTCAGATTTTGATTGTAATCGAACGCCTCGACCTGTCTAGGGCTGGTTACCCGAGAAAGTGCCGTGTACGATTTTCTGTTGCTATTTTTTTGCCACCCGTGGATCTGTCGGTGGGGGCACCTCGAGTTCTATGATATATGGGGTGTTATCAGACCTACGGTCGACCGCGTTAGAACTTAGTTGGTTGAATCTTATTTCGAATTACCAGAGCGACATGACGTTGCGAGCCCATTTAGTAGAAACGGGCCGACGTTACTGTGTGCCCTCGATTGTACAACTGTCGTGTTAGCCTTCCAAGTCTCTCGGTATATATTTGAGGACCAGTCGAGTTACGGGCACCACGGGTCGGTCTGAGTCATTATGATGAACACTACGGGGCCGAATGTGACTCCATTAAGTGGGCGGAGTCGGAACTTGCTTCCGCCCGACCATCGTTTACAGCATATCAAACATGCTCAGAATCTCGGGTTGAAAAAGCAAGAGCTGTATCGCTCCTCAGGCCTCAGGCGCGATGATAGTCGAATCTGCGCCAGTTCATGATGTTCATCGCGCGGAGTTAGGTCGCGAAACCAATGATTCAAACCACGCACTGCCAGATTACATGTACAACTTGGGTCCAACCAATCAGATAAAAGCTGAGTAACAATAGTTCATCAACGATCAGATGTGCACTGACAAGCAGTGCCGAAGAACAGCGCCTCTTATCTTAATTTTATCTAGCCCGGGAACTAAAATGCATTTGGTTCCCCAGGGCGTTCCCTTTTATTCGCCAAGATGCGTCCTTTTCGCGCACCTACTAGTCCATCAGCGCTCCCACTACACCTCTCGCAGACTCATCCAACGCCCCCACACACTCGCCTTGGCTAGTCTTTCGTCTCCATTGAACGCTCCACAGACCCATTCGAAATGGACGGTTCTCAACCCATCTCGATGCTTACCCACAGAAAAACATACCGAGTGAGGGGACCTCGTCCCTGTAGCTGGGTATCGTCTTCATCCGACTCATCCTTGAATGAGCACCGGGACATCTGGCCTTGGCCGATCGCAAAGCCAACCTTGTCTCGAGGGTCCACTCTACGCTCAACTACATCGACTGCATCATCGGATTCTAGCACCTCGTCCTCGTCCTCTTCTCCCATGCAGACACCCAACATACTCGCTGAATACAGTGAAAAACCATACTCCCGTCACGCACGCAGACGGAAACCTGCGGGACCTCGCGCCCCCCGCAATAGTTCGTGCTTTGACGTGCGGCCGGCGCTTTTGATAAACACGTCAATACATGTGATTCCACAGCCTCAGCGAGAAATTTCACCGACTACGCCCGCCCAGAGCGCCATTACACTCCAATCCCCTCATATCCCACCGTTCACCGTCAACTCCCCAACCAATTACCTTCTAGATTGGGATATTATATTCGAATTATTGGGATGCTCAGAGGCATTTCCAGATGGTACATGAAGCTGGTAAGGAGATGGACCGGCAGGCGCTGAGACGCTCGCTCAATCTTGCTCCCTGACAGATTGCTAACCGGTCCTGGACCGCAGCGCCAATTGATTTATACCTCATGGGTCATATACCATCTTCTTAAATCGTATCACAGATATTCGTGTATCGTTGTCAAGGACACTAGAATTGTACTGTTTTCTTTCTCTCTAGCTCGAACGAAAGTTACGCACGTTATGACGATAACCGCTCAGTATCTCCAACACCTTCTCCGTTTTCGAATAAATTAATCCGGATAAACTATGCATTGTATTTGATCGGGACCATGGACCACGGTAGACACTGCAATTTGAATGAAATTTCTTCCCCTTCAGTGAAAGCAACCACCAGCTACGCCACGAAGGGATTGTCGTGATCCATATGCACATTCCTATCGCATGGCCGACACCCGACGACAGGTATACGTGCTTGCTGTATCCATGGGTATGGGAGGAATCGCACCTGAGAATTCTCCCTTTTCCGGCATTGGGATGAACATGTGGTACCGGACGCCAAGATGCGGGGGAATACTGCACGGAAAGAAAGCTGTTCCGCGATCGGATCGTCACAAAGTCCTCGCCCCTGCGATTGGTTTATACGTAACTTGAAAAGGATGGGTCACACACGAGCCAGTCTGCAAACGCTATGCCGGCTCGAACTGAAGGCGCGGACGTATTCGACCAGTGGTTATGAACCATGTGAGTGCCGATTGGAGGGCCGACAATATAAATGATTTCCCCACGGACAAGATCTCAAACGCGGGGGTCAATGGAGGAGCTATAGTGCCGTAACGCGGAGTAGGCCCCAATACGATCGCAATCGCCAAGTTCCTGAGTCCTCGAGAAAAGCGGGACTATGCCGTATCCTGCCACACTGCGGCGGAAACTTACCCCCGCGATATGTGTTTCCAGACAGCTGTGAGTATTTGGATAGATAAGGGCCGGTGGCGTACTTTGACGTGCGGCTGGTTGTGTTTGTCTCTGTCAGTGCCAGCCGCAACTTTGAGCACGGTTTCTGGTGTCTTTTCTGTATACCGAATCACAATCTAATAATGGGAGAATCCATGTCGATTCGTCGCTTTCTGTCGGCTACAAACTCTCTTTATCATGCTCAACGTTATCGATATAGGAGACGGTGAACTCCATCCGTGCCTTCATGAACGCTCGTACTCAATCCATCTGTCCCGTGACTTCTATGTAGACTTCCAGACTCAGTATGGCGCCGCTTCAAGCCCCACGGCCATCAGCGACGGCGCTGATCATTGGGTCTTGACCAATAACGAGCGAGCGAGCGAGGTCATGTGGAAGATGACAGCACACGTGTTTCCCTCATTGAAGCCATGTTGCAGGATGGCTCCGATACCGACCACTCCTAACAGTGCCTTCCTTTGACTGCTGACTCCAAGCAAACGATAAGTACGGAGCCCCTCCTCTGGTATGATCAAATTATTGATATTCTCCACCACTGAACGGATGCCCAGTCCACAACAGCGAGCGATTCTGCCCGGACGGCGCTCCGCTTTCCCGTCCCAGGGCTCGCGCTCGTAGTCCGCCCGTAGACTCACGGTTCCCTTATGTGCCAGATCTTGAGTGGCCCAAAGATCCACTATGTTTCAAATTGCCCAAGTTAGATCGGCAACGTTGCGTCACACTATTCACACCATTTGTCCCGCCTTCCTACTGTAGCAATCAACCTTGACGTATCCTCGAGGCACGATCTGGCCATGCTCGTGGCGATGTAATCCTTTCGTATAAAGGATGCTTGTTGACCATTGTTCCTCTTCCACTCCTCTTTGTCCCTCCCCGCAAGAATGTCATACTACGACCCTTACTACGGTACCCCCAGGTCTCGGCGACCATCCTTGAGCTATGCAGGAACGCCTGCCAGCTTCACCCATGGCATTCCACTGTCATCCTACGACCCAGTCATGCACGTCAGTCGATCCCTCCCTATTCCTGTACTTCCACTGACCGTTCCAACAGGCCTATTCGCAACCAGCCTACACTTCGTATACCCCCACCACATGTGCGATTTTTTCCCGTTATCTGAATGCGTTCTCAATACTACGAACATCCAGCTTACGATGATCTTACCCTCCACGATCCATACTACCCGACACGACGTAGATCCCTCAGCGGTTATCCACCTATGGTTCAACCTATGGTAATCCCGCGGCGCCGTCGTTCGTCAACCGTATCGTATACCTCTTCCCCCGTTTTCGTCGATCCTCTCCGCAGGGGGTTTGGACGCGTCCTAAAGTTTAAGCGCAAGGGCGCTTTCAGCGCAGGGATCACGATTGGGGAAGCACAAGCAAATGTTCGACTGTCTGGCTCGGATACGTATACATTGCAGGACCTCGGTGTGGATGCCAGAGGCAAGATCTATGTGAATCTCAGGGTAGGTCTCTCTGAGATGTAATGACTTCGTGTCTCATCTATTTCTATAGTGGCCAGGCTATCCCCCACTCAACTACGAAATTCCAGTTGACGGATACAGCGGATACGTTGATGTCCAGTCCCTTGCCAGGCGGTTAGGCCGTGCTGTTTCACATTACCTCCAGGTTGCGTCCCCCATCAGGTCTTAGGTCATTTCTAACCTCGCTTTCATCCACAGGCTAATGTGATACCGATCCGTTGGGATCGAATTGAGATGCAATATCTGGAAGAAATGTCAATCGGAACATGGCAGCTAAAAATGAGCACGTCATAGGGGAGGACCCCTAGTTCCGCCGCCAGATCCTCGTGTTTTGATACTTATCATCCTACGCCTACTCTAGTTCCGCCGGACCATCTGATATGTCCAGTCCACCTTTTCAATGCATGTCGACTGTTGTAAAACACAATGCTCAGTGTATCAATCGGCCATCTAATATTATTGACGATTACCATGAACTTGTGGTGCGTTCGTAGAGCACGCTCCCCCGATTCCCGTCATGAGATAGCAGAGGGTCTGTGAATCTCTCGGGTGTGTTCGGAGGCGATTGCTATCTGCTAGCTCCACTTCCGACTGCGGGCGCATGGAGTTCCGGCTGCGGACGGCCTGCCAGTTTGGTTTCCTGTGAAAGGAGCCGCCACCAAGACGGAGGGACGAGTTACGTACATAAGAGCCGCAGACAAATTCGTCCGCAGCTCCGTGGCCCGTGGGGTAAAGGGTAATAGACAGAATTGTCTGGGCATCGCCCATATGCCATCTCCGAAACCGGTTGCTTTAGGGAGACCCACCACTGAGGGGCATTCCTATCACAGGTACTGTCGCTCATTAGTAGTACTTAGCCGACTGTACTCATTTGGACGATCTTCATGGATTTAGATATAGGTGTCTGTTTTCCGGTTTCCTGTGGTGCCTGTGCACTTAAGATAAGGAATTTCGCATCCAAGAATCCCAAACCTAACCCTAAACGTGTGTACACGATGCGATCGATGATGTGAGAGTGCAGAATGGTTTCACGCGATGAAGCGGACGTCGCTCTCGTCGAAAACATACTTGCAAAGTATCATTCGCTCAATCACATACCAACCGATGGGACCTACACCATCCTAGCCGCTCTCGCGTTGACTTGCCCTGATCCAGATCTCCCAACGCAGATAATTGCGCTGGCAACGGGATGCAAGTGTCTACCAAAGGATCGCCTACCGGAGCAAGGCGATGCTCTGCACGACTCGCACGCAGAAGTCCTCGCACGCCGTTCCGCGCTCCGCTGGTTTCTCGAAGAGATTGGACGATATGTCGTCCGAGGCGGGCAGTCTCGATGGCTTACCAGAGACCCTGACGGGATGTTTGGCCTCAAGCATGGAGTTTGCATGACCATGTACATATCAACGCCACCCTGTAGGAGCCTAGACTTTTACTCGCGTCTGAGGATACTGACGATCGAGTGTTATATCCCATTTGCGATCCAGGTGGCGACGCGTCCATGCGCTTTCTCGCGTCTCATCAAGACGAGGAGACGGCAAAACTCAAGGACTCTTCTGTTTTCGAGCCTTTACCAAAAGGCGTCGCCTCCAGAGGCCGAGACAATTACTCCCTGTTCGGAGTCTTGCGAACGAAGCCCGGGCGGGCTGATTCACCCCCGACGTTATGCATGTCTTGCAGCGATAAAATCGCGCGGTGGAACGTTCTCGGAATCCAAGGCTCCCTCGGATCTGCGTTCCTTCACCCGATCTACATTGACAAGATCATCATTGGAGAAGTGCCTGAACGCCTTCAGTGGGATGCAAGGACGGACTGCGAAAGAGCCTTTTGGGGACGCTTGTCGGACGTCTCAGGTAACTTTGCTCGCTTGGATTCTTGATGACACGTTCACTGAATTCGACGACGATATCAAGCCCTACCATCCCCTTTCCACGTCCATCACCCGGAAGTCACTTTTACGCCGGTTCCATTCAAGCACTCCAAGCTGTCGGTCTCTCATTCCGGAACTGCCCGGTCATTCAACGAATGTAGCGACCCATTCATATGTCCCATTTCAATCCTTGTACTAAAGATAGCTTATCATAATTAGCGCTGTGCTGGATCGCGGATTCATCCGTTCCGCACGAGATATTGATCAATGGCCTCAAACGAGGCGTTCCCCCAAAACACCGCTTCAAGACAATGTTTAGGTAGGTCCGGCGTATTATCCTATCCTTTGTCTGTCTCGTGCATACATTGGATAGACCGCAGCTCTCAAAGTCGTCCATGTTCAAGCTTTACTGTGATACCGTGCTGCTCCTCCGCGATGACGGACGGTCACCTGGTCATCCACCGTATCCCACGAAGATGTGTACGTACTTTGAAGTGAAACAAAGTATTTCACATTACCAGGCAGCGAAAGCACGCCTTCTAGGGGAAGGGTGCACTTTCATAGGATGGGTTACGAGTGGTATACATTGGGAGAGCTTCACAGCTATACCTCTAGACACGGCACATGAAAGGTTTGTGGGGGAACGAGTTCAAGTAGCTTGAAGGTAATGGGGACAGATAATTAAATTCAACAATCTCGAATCAAACGTAATACATAATAGTGTGACCAAGCATGAAAATGCCATCATAAAGGGTCATTACAGGTCTCAGGTAATATTGCTCTACATCTAACAGCAGGCAGCCATTGAAGGGTTACTGATCCTTCCTGTCTTCTGAAACGCTATTATCGTTTCCGATGGAGTCATCATCAGGGGGTAGTGCCTTGTTGTCTATGAAAGGTGTGTTGGTAAGCGATTCCGTAGGGCTAGAGCGCCCGGAGCGATTGTTATTCTCAGCGAGCTCCTTGCGTAACGCCTCCAATTCACGTTCGAATCTTTCGATCGAGTAGTCAGTATGCAAAAAAGAGGGTGAACGGTGGGCTGTACACACTTGCGACCAAAGACTTCGATGTAGAATCCTCCGCCATTCCACACACTCACGGCGAAGATCAAAATCAAGAAGGCACCACTCCATCGAGGGCTATCGTACAACAGGTACACCGCCGGCAACTCCGTCAGAATAGAATACACTAAGATATACCGCATTAGCGTACGACCTATGGGAACGAGAACAGTACTTGCAGAATTGACCACCCATGAAATATGCTGCGCGCTTTTCCGGACGAACCCTACCGAGCGCGCGCCCAATTCCACCACGCTTGTCGTTGAGAAGGTATGACAAGGACGTAGTCCTTTGCCCAGATTCGATCTTCGTGCGACGATCTACATACACAAACTACAAACATTGGAATTTAGCTCGCGTGCAATAACAGGCTTGGATTGTGTCACCTTCCAGTACAACAATTGCCAAATGAGATCTGTCAGGGAGAGTCAGGGGCAATACGTTGGAAACCCAACACGTCAACTTACAAATGGCACCACTGATGAATACCGCGCGTCCAGGATTCAAGGAAGGTAACGCCGCTAGTGCAGGGAAACGCTGTTCTGCCCCAGGATAGAAATGCCTATACCAATGTCACAGTCAATCCCTAAAATGTATCTGCTGATGACCCACCGTATTACAGTGAATGTGAACGGGGCGTAGATGTGAACGAATAGCGATGTTACTTTATCGGAGTCATGAAACACAAGGCTGTTCCTCCACGTGATGACTGCACTTGCAAGGGTCCCATGCGAGAGGCAGTAGCATGCCATGAACAATGCCGTACTGGAAGGGAAGAACCAGAGGTAAATGAAGTTGAGGATTGTAACGTAATAGCAGAGGTCGAAGAGAAAGTAATGCCAGGAACGCTTCTTGTAGGTATAAGCGCGGAGAGGGAGTAGATACAACCCCTGAAGAGTATACGCAACATGAACCCATCTAAAACACGTGTCATCAGTATTCTTAGTTGCGAGTGAGGAGAGGTCCATACTCTGGGGACATCCCAAACAAAAGTGCTGACACCAATAGTGACATCACGCCAAAGAAGAACGAAACCTTTTCACGCGTCCGAACCACCTTTGCGGAATGCCATGATGTCACCAGCGATTGCATCCGTGTGGAAACCTGCATACGCGAATGAGAATGGTTTGCAAATATGCTGGTGACTCGAAAAGCACCTTCAACTTGAAGTTTTTGATTTCACGGTCCAGGTTCTCCGCTAGCACATCGCCAGAATGTGCGCGTTTCTTGAGTGCTTCCTCCGCCTTCGTCTTGAGCCTATCGCTGTGTTTTTGGATTTGCCTCTGAAGCAGATCCAAGCGGGAATCAAAATATGTTTCCATAGTATCTGCACGAGTGCATTCATAAACATTGTAACCAAAAAATACACTCCACATACCGAGCAAAGTAAATGCTCCAGCCCAATCCGAGATATCATCGCGGAGGAATCGTTCGAATGATGTAGAGAAGTAGCCCATGCTGGAAGCCTCTACTTTCGAGGGTGAAGGGGGCCGGGAGGCCATTATATATCACAGATCGTGACGAGGACAATGGCAACGCTAAGCGGGTTGTGGTAGAATGCAGTGTCAAAGCGCGTCGCTTTGACTGCACACGAAAAGCACACCCTTGCTTAGTCAGCAGGTGGGAGGATAACCGTTCCAATCAATTTCAGACAACCCTGACTATGGACCCAACGATGAATTCTATTGGAGGGATATACACAAATGTCTACACAAGGGAGAGGTCACCGAACTTCTCTTTGTAGCCTAAAGAAACGTCAGCGATGTTCAACATACGCGTGTGCGTGGGTTTACCTGGCACGCTGAATTTGCCTTTCTGCACCATGGTGTCAACAGTTTCCGCCAACCGTGGATGAGAATCTTCAAAGTCAGATACCTGCAAAATAGAATTCAAATACGATTCCGTTGACAACGAATGAAACCTACTGTCAAATCCTCAAATGGACGGGCTTCCTCGATATTCGCGAGAGTAGCTTGGAGGTCTTTCAGCTCGACATCAATTTTTTGTGCGGTCTCTCTAGCTTTCTCGACCTAAAGGATATCGAGCGTCAGGTGACATACAGTTAGCGAAATCGTGACGACAGACCGCCTTGGCCTCAAACGTCTCAATGGCCTTGACGTGTGCATTGACGTCGTAAGTAATAGGCTTGAAGTCCTTCAATAGCTTCTCAGCCTCATCGATAATTGCTGTATTTCTCAGGACAGAGCGATAATGAGCAAAGTCGACGGTAGCCGGTTGAGAGGCGTATTGAGCATGGATACGTTGAGCATCACCGTGCCGCTTTCGGAACGCCTGGAGAGCAGCAATCGACTCTGTTAACAGTAACGATGAGTACCTGCGGGGTATATCCTATGAATGTGTTTACCTTTCCCCAATCCAAGTGTTGTATACACTCGGGCAAAGTCCTGTTCACACGGGATTTAACAGGACGTTGGAGAGTATATCTGTGAACTCACAACGGCGGCGACGGCTGCTTTGGAGGCCATGACCTGATGAGAAAGGGTAAGTTGGGTGTAACAGAAAGCAATGGACCGCTCGTACGGATGCTCGGAATTGCAAGTCTTGCAGAAACGTGATGCCGGGAACTGCCGATGTATCAATTATATTTATTATGTTTATTTTAGCCCGAAAATATCTACAATAATTATTATTTAATGACTGTGACTGCGTTATTCCCTCGTCTTCGTACTCCATAGTGGAAAGACTTAGAGAGTAAGTGACTGTCTTCCTGACTATATACAAAGGCGCTGAGCGCCTGTAAATAGGCCGCCCTGTGGTGAGAGTCTATTTACAGCCAGACTCATCTCGATACCACACTCATGATCAGATGACACCAGAAGCGTCAGGCCTTATCTTGAATAACGCACACAAACGCAACCTCCCTTCTCACCTAAGACCTTTCCGCGAAATCCCGTTCTCCGAATCCCTCATCGATGGCGTTGGAAAGCTGGTTTAAGAAGCTAATATCCGCGGCTGGGATACACAGCATTTGGCAGGACGTTGCTCCTCCTGGCTCCAATGACGTACCTGTGCCAACGTCTCGCGCACTGCTCTACATCATACTCCACGGCCTCGTACTATTGGTAGCTCTCGGGCTTTTAAAGCGGACGTGGACCAAGGCAGGTTCTAAGCCTAGCTCCACCACCCTCTTCAAGTCGGATGCCACCAAAGGTGAAACTGAGAACAAAAATCGTGAGCACGGAGGTCAGTCGAGTTTCTTTATACTGGGATGGGTACTCACCGGTTGCTTCAATTCAGAGTGGACTCCGCAGCGTTTCGATTATCCAGAGGTTACCCCTTGTGCGTTCGAGCTCAAGAATATGAAGCCTGTTCCATATCGTCCGTTTCGGTGGGGTGAATATCAGTGAGTTACCTGAGCCTTTCGACATATCTTCCTCGTGCAATTTGTACATGGTTAGAGGTGAAGCAGTCTAACCATGGCTTGATAGTGTGACGATGGGCATTCGTACCATGCCTTGGAGTGAATGGATTGAGCTCGACTCCACCTACTCGGTCTACCAGCGCGTCCGCAGTTTCAGGCTTCGAACCCGCGGGAGGAATGTTGTAAGGGTATTGCCTTTACGTGAAGATGGCATCGTTCAGGTGTCGGGAGGGGCCGAGGCCGGTACGCAATACCCATCTTCAGTTTGAACAGGATATCCAGCTGATCTCCATATAGCAAAAGAATTGGTGTATGAGCTCGCAGAATATCTTTCTCGACGGTATCCGACGTCCTTCCGCGTTACTCGGATCTCACCTTCCTCTTCCTCTATTCCTTCTATTGGCGGAGTTCCGCTTTCGTGGGACGGAAACCTGCCGATTTGTACCATTGAGGTCAACGAAACTGGTGCCAAGTTTGACCTGAGCATACTGGACGCTCTTCAAGGGGTGGAAATGGGGGAACAAGCTATGAAGATTGTAACTGGGTTGTAAGCCACATCTCCTGCACGTATCATAACGTGTTGGTGAAGATGGTGACAGGGTCCAAGAAGACATGGCCATCATGATGGAAGGTGATCTCCTTCCGTGTGGTACTTCTATTTGTCGCGGTGCTTGCTGACTCCAGCGCGGCACAGGATCGGACGGGAAATATTATTTCCAAGCTGGATCAATATGCACCCCAGGTTAGCGGGTAAAACGCACGCTTGAATAGGCATCACTGATACCGTCCTTGGAACGTAATGTATGTAGGGTTCTGGCGCATGAACGACAAAATTGGCATGCCGCTCGATGAGATCCATATGTCAGGGAATGTGCCCAAGTGTGAGTGCTTTTATGGTGTTATAAGGTCCTATATGGCTCATTCGCTTACTTGTTATCTCAGTCAAGGAGAAACTCGAAATGAGCATGGAGCGGTTCCTCAGACGCATGCCTCTAGATAAGCCGGTGATACGGAACAATTATTTTATACAGGTCGTCAAGCCCGGCGAAATGGCGCAGCCTGCAACGGGGAGACCGAGTTCCGATACGGGAGAGGAGACGGCGTCGGATGTTGATCCGGAGGAGTTAGGGTGGTCGGAGTCGACAAACGGACGCGAGGATGACTTTGTTCATGGGCACGGACACAGCGCCGAGCCAGCCAGGTACCTTGAACCGGCTACACTCCGCCTTCGCAGCGAGCGACAGACGTTGCGGCGACTCCCACGAACAGGGGCAATTATTTTCGGGATACGTACGTATTTATTCAAGGTGGAAGAGCTCGCACGGGAATGCGGGGTGGCGGGGCGACTGGCTAGCGCGATTCGAAGTTGGCCTGATGACGTCGCAATTTATAAAGGGCGCAAGATGTATCAGGACGTTTTGCTGAGATACTTGGATGAGTGTGCGGAGAGGGACGTTACTGGGCCAGAGGAAGGTATGCACGCGTATCCGTATTAGGTTAGTTGGCAATGGGGTGGTCGTGAGGCGTGGTGGTAGGGTCGATGGAGCGGATCACACACGAATTATGTACATGTATACGTGTGGGTCCCGCAGACTGAGACTATTACATTGTAGACAGAGGGTGTCTAGTGGGGCGGTGCGGGGTATGTATGGGGGGGAGATGCGGGGACGAGGAGAAGGCAAGGGTGGACGGGGATTGCCACGGGGATGTAGCGTGGAAGGGGTATGACGTGCATCAGATCAATATCGGATCTGCGATAGGAAAAGAGGAGCACATTTGCGCCCATTTGAACTCCGCCTGAAGTCGAATATAACACGACTACGTCAGACGTCGTCATTTCTTCTCGCCACCCTCCACTCGGAAAACAAGCGATTGCGCACGGGCCAGCGAAGACGAGCACGATAGTAGTGTGCACACAACCTTGCAGAGAAGAAAATCCTGACCGAAACGCAAGTATCTGCGATCCCGAGCGAGTCTGAGCTGAACTGAATGTGCAGGCTGTGTCGCCAGCAGTGTGTGCGTCACTCTGGTACACTGTCGTCATAACCCATTCCTTGTTCCGCCCCGTCCCACTACGTCGTTCTATCGTCATCGCCGACTCGTCATGCCTTCCACTCCGCCCAAGAACGGCGAGTCCCCCTCGGCTGCCTCTGCCGAGCAACATCCACACCGGCACTCCCAACGGCAGACCCGCTCTGATTTTGATCTGGAGCCCAACCCATTCGAGCAGTCCTTTTCCCGCCCCTCACACATTCGGCACACCTCTGCATCCCGCCGAGACTCGGCCAGCCCGGCCTCCAACCACTCTTCCCGCGCCTCCCAGCCCGACAGACCCCCTTCGGCATCTTCCAACTCCCACTCCAAGAGCGATGCCGGCCGCTCCTCCCCCCGCACCGTCCTCCCTCCAGTCGCCGCGATTGCCTGCCCCTCCGATCAGAGTTACAACTGGCAATTTTCCACCTCCCTCGCCAACTCTCTCCGCGCCGGCCCGCTCTCCCCCGCCATGCTCGCCGGCCCCCAACAGGGCTCCGACGCTGCCCCCCATCTCCCTTTTGACCCCGCCTCGTTTCGTACCGGTCTGACCCCCCGAACAGGCTTGACTCCCCGCACTGGCCTCACTCCAGGTACTGGTTTAACCCCCCTCGTCGGTGGGCCAGTGTCTTTCCCCCCTCCCTCCCCAAACACCGCTGCGTTCCTTGCCCTCATGAACAACAACGGTTCTAACTCTGCAAACGCCACCATCACTCCAAACACCCTCTCGGCGATAAACGGCGTACTTGGCAATTCCTCAAACCAGTACACAGCCGTTACACATCCCCCTGCAACGAGCTCTCATCTCTCTACTTCAGTCACAGCAAATCAGGATAATGAAGCCACTTACATCAGCGCCAACAACGCAGCAAGCACTGCCGCAAATGGCTTGTACTTGCTATCGCAAGCCCATCAAGAACTCACGAAACGTGAGGAAGCCCAGGCACGTGCCAACGGTGCAGCAGCTGTGCCTGTAAATGGCCGCAGAGGGACGAAACGCAAGTCTTACGACACAGCCAGCCCTCCGCCCACGTCACGGGCCGCAGCCCCCCAGACCGCTCCGACCAAACGTACCCGGGCGAACACCGTCAATAGCGTCAGCACTGGCAGAGGCCGAGACTCAGAGGAGGAGGAGGAAGAGGAGGAAGAGGAAGAGGACGAGGACGACATGGTACAACCACAACACCAACTGCACTCCCAAACTGGCGGTGCCAAGGTTAAACACCAGAAAAAGCCAGAGACCGAGGAAGAGAAGCGCAGAAACTTTTTGGAACGCAACAGACAAGGTCCGAGTTCTCACACGTCTACTCACTGTGTAGTGTTCTGATATCCACCCAGCTGCACTAAAATGTCGCCAACGGAAGAAGGCGTGGCTAGCTTCTCTCCAGACCAAAGTCGAGTATCTCACCACAGAAAACGAGCGGCTCACGTCTGCTCTTATGTCTTCGCGAGAAGAAATTTCGCGACTCTCAGCACTCGTTGGCAACACCGTCATCGGTCCAGGAGGGCCAACAGTGGGTCCTGGCGTCGTACCAGCCAACGCAGTGAACGGGGTTGTGTCCAATGGACAGCCTGTCAGCATCAGCATGAATATGGCTTCCAAAGGTGGTGCTGGCGGCGCGGCCACCGCGCGAGCGTCGTACGGGTACTGAAACGCTCATAGCAATCCATCGGGTTGCTTTTTGCTCGTCGCATGCCGGTGAGCTGCCTGCATATAGACGAAGTGCTGATTTTAACTGACCCGCCTAGGAACGCTATATTACACTCACCAGCTGAGATGTCTATACACGAAAAATTTTATGTTCGTGCTGGCTTCACTCATGCCTATAATTTCGCCCCGGATCGCCATCACGCGTAATCGCCTCGCCATACGCAACTTTGCATTGTTACTTGTGCTCCGCATGGAGCGTCGAAACCTTGCCCACCACGACTCGCCCCACGCAGCCTGACCCCATATATAGATGCGGAGGACGACGCTTGCGTGTGACCATATGTTCATCTTCCGTTTTCCCCCACTGCCATGCTCTTTGTTCGCATGCCCTTGGACCCTACACGAAGTTTGACACATGAGAAAGACGTGTACACCATGTACGATACGATCAGCAGTATAATATCCATACATCTACGCTCTGGAGTAACTTTTCGTGTTTCATACGTAGGTTTCGTCGCCGCGCGTCGGCGATGCTTGTTTCAAGAAATGATGTAAACGATGACGACGTTGATGTTGATGATCATCCCGCATGATCCCGGCATGATGAAACGGCCGGAAACACGGAAACAGCGTGGCGAGCAACACACGCCCTTGTGACGTATTCCGAACGTTACCGTCTACTTTCCCAAGTGTGATGTCCAATCGCGAACCACCCCGGGCTCGAGATCTCGAGATGACGCCCTTTATATGTCTTTCTTTGGCTGTCTCAGGATCGATAACGACAAGATGTCTAAATACCCGTCATACACGATTATTCAATAAACCACACGGTATCTAATGCGACCCGAGCAAGACAAAACGAATACACGGTTGTGGGATGTGGGGGATGCTATGACGTACACACATACATTTCAGCCTGGCACGCTTTCCTTGTTCTTCGTTCCACTGGTTGATTCTGCGTGACATCACGACAACGAGGTGAGGTAGGCGTAGTTCTCGACGGATCGGATCTGGGGTGGTCCGTTCGCTCGGTCGTGAATGTACGTGTCGTGTACCTGTTTGGCCACGCGCTGCTTGTGCGCCACCAGTGCACACAATGCGGCTATAGGAGAGCGGTCATCATGATGCGCCTAGCGTTTGAGAGTACTGCTGAGACTTCCGACTTACCTCCAGCACCACTACCATCTTTTGCCAAGCCAATGTCCACACGGCCCTCGACCTCCGAGCCGACCAGCATGCGCAATGTTTCCCGCAGTACAGGCTCGAAGCGGGGATAGAACTCGACCAAACTGGATTGTACAATCAGTCGATCTCGGTCGTGGTCAAGTCAGAGGGTGAAACGAACCTTCCATCTACGCCGACACCAATTCTCTTTCCCTCATCCAGCAAGGAAGCCGCACCCGATACATCGCTCCCGGCACAGCGGGCACGGCCAGTCTGCACCAAGATTGCAGCCACGGCACAAGCGCTCAGATGCGCTGCCCGTGTGACCACGAGCCCGCAGATTTGCCGGACAACATCCGCATCTGCTAGCGAGACCTCGGAGGTATCGGTGAAACCGAGACGTTGCACGATAACACCCCGTACGCGGTTCAATCCTCCCCCATTGGAACCAGAAGCAAACCTCCCAATTCCCTGCCATGCTTCCTCGATCTCACTCAACACTGCTGTATCAAGCCCCCATTGTTTGTTCAAGGTTGGGGTGCAATTTCCTCCGAAAAGTAGCGATTTCGGAGAAGCATCTATAAAGCTAAGAATGACGTTTCGTGCAACTTCTCCGAGATACATTCCCGAGATGAATTTCTCGAATGCCTGAAAGCGAGGATTGATTGATTCACGATCAAGCTTGTTATCATATGGTGTCGAGGGGAGGGCGGTCCGCTAATGTATTGAACAGGTTATGACGTGGACGAATCCGTGAAATGGAGGGGAGGGACGTACCGTATTATTGAAAGCTCCCCATTCGGTGTTAACAATCATATAGCCACCCTCTGCGGCAGCTGGCGCATTTCCAAGCTTGGTGATATTGGCCACCTCCTCCACGTACGCACCGTTCGTCCCGGTGCCAAAAATAGCACCGAGAATGCACCCACCTGACGTGTATGCCCGTGATAGGAGGGCGCCAACAGTCTGCAAAGTCGTTATCTCAGTCAAGTGAAGCACAAATTTAGGATGGAATGGAGAAATCCGAGACAAAAAGTTGAATACGCGGATACTGACATCATTGACGAGTGCAACACACGTGACATGAATATGCTTCCTGTCAAACGCATCCTGCAGGAGCTTGACGACGTCCTTTCCGATGGCATTCTTGGCTGAGAAACCTTTTGTCCAGGTCAGGAGCGTGCCAGAATCGAGAGCAGTTTGTTCTACGGGGAAGGAGAATGTGAGGGCGAGGGGAAGGTGTGACGGATCGGAATTGTTTCCAAGGACGGCGTCGTAAGATCCGTTTGGAGCAAGTGAGGGTGGGATGGGACTGGAAGGCGAACCAGAGTCGGTGAGGAAAGTATCGACGGAGTCGGCAAGATAATCTTGAAGTGACTCGTCACAGGTTTCGGTAGAAGATAACAGACGTGCTTACCAAAAAGGGTGGTCACCTCTCCCGTTTTCAACGTCTCTGAGACCTTGTATTTCTGCTGACGAAGCGTGAAGGTTTTATTGCCATGCAAGGTTACCTCGCACACGCGACTGCATTCGTCATGTAACAGGAGATTGAAAGTTTGAGTATTGACCTACAGATTAGTGCCGCCCAGATCGAGGGCCAGAAAAGTGCTGATAGCCGGGATGAGCATTGCACGGGGGAGGTGAGCAAGACATACCCAGTCTCGGAACCATCTGGAACTGACTTGACGAACGTCGGACTGGGAGCTTTCAATACGAGTTTGATCGGCAACGATGATAAGCACATACATCATCGCCATGGAGTGACCATAGCTAGCGAGTCCCTGTGCCGCCTCACGTAAGAAGGTCTTCGTGAGGTTTAGGAGAGTGTCCTCCGATAAAGTGAACTGGGCATGAACGGTGTTGAGAGCGTCTTGTTGAGACTGAGAATACAAGGCAGATGTGTGCGCCATGACGTTGTGGAGTCTGTAGAGTTGGAAGAGGGACCGCTTTTGGGAGCGTATCTATAGCTTGGAAAGCTTACAAGCTGTGCTTCTAAGTCTCGTAAGTTAGGTTCCGAGCACGAGCGGCGACTCGAATTCCGCCGCGTTCGACTCTTCGCTCCGAAATCGCACGGGGACAGCTCCCCGAAAGAATGAACGAACGAAATTTATTTCGCTGACTTCCGAAACCAGAAGGCCCTTTGGCGGGTAGAATCGTCATAGCAAGCGCATCGCCACCCAGCTGAGATCTATCAGCCAGTTTTGAGAGTCCGACACACGCACGTGACGCTTTTTTACACTCCGACTCATGACAGCTCTTGGCCCTTGGGTGGTCATTTCCAGAACTGGCAACCCACCCCTTGCCGAGTTTCGGCTCGCTGGTAGCGGCCAATGGGAGGCAGCACAGCTTTCTAAGTTTTTCGAAAGTCCTCTCCCGCTCCAAGTAAGTGACTAGACTCGTCCAGTTTACGATGCGATCAGGAATCACTGCATGTCCCTGCATTCGTGTATCCCGATATCCTTGATCATTCTCCTCGTTTAAACCACTCACCGTCAGTGTCACCTGCTTGGGTTCTCCTAAGCAGACCACTTAAGAGGAACCCTGCATTGTGTAAACAGCATGTTACTTGACAATGTTGACCTCATTGGTCGCTTCCTTCCTGCCTTTGCCTGTAGCACAATAAGCGGAGGTAGATTTTTCCGGAATAGGTGAACCAAAGTTACATAACTCCTGTATTGCGCGAGTCCATCCTGTAGAATTTTTAAACAGCCTTCTCCCTCCGAATTAATTGAAAAGCACGCCTCGTGCGGGCCGGGACTCTTCATTTCTTCCCCCTTTCCCCCGTTCCCCACCTCCTTTGTTGTTTGAGTGAACAATGTCTCCTTCGCACTCTGGTAATGGCAAAGACTCGGGCACGGCGCGTGTCCTTGGCTCAGGTGCATCCGGTGGGGCGCTTCCAATGACTGGACGGACGTGCAGCAGCTGACTCAGGGACTTTTCCATGTAGGTGTTGCCGAGCTTTTGGTATTCCACCCAGTGGACACAGTTGCCAAGCGGCTTATGAGCAACAAGACCAAGGTGATATTCCAGTCCTCCATGTCATTCATTCCTCACCTTGTTCCCCTCCCGTGGTCGCCCAGGTCACCTTCTCAGCACTCAACAGCATCATCTTCCGTGATCACGCCACAGCTTCTCTCGGTCGCAAATTTTTTTCCCTGTTCCCTGGCCTCGGGTACGCAGCAGGATACAAGGTCGCCCAAAGGATATACAAGTTCGGTGGGCAGCCATGGTTTAACGACATCATCACGCGGAATTACAAGGACTATTTCACGAGTTCATTTGGCGAGCGGAACGGAAAGATGATGATACAGGCCTGCGCTGGAAGGTACGTCCCTGCGTCAGTTCGTGTCATTCTTTGCCAAGTGCATGACGTCCTGTGATACAGCATGACAGGAATAGGCGAAGTGGTATGCCTTTGCGACTTTGCGGAGGCTGTATACGTTCTCACCCTGTTATTTCTGTCGATACTTAGGTCCTCCTCCCTCTTGATGCACTCAAAATCAAACGCCAAGTAAATCCGGAAGCATTCCGCGGACGCGGTGTCCTCCGGATATTCATGGAGGAGGGTACCACCCTCTACCGTGGCTGGGGCTGGACAATGGCCCGCAATGCCCCCGGCTCGTTCGCGGTATGTCCTCTCGCCTTTGCTCCACTCAACTCGCCTCTTACTCTTTGCTCTCTAGCTCTTCGGTGGATCGGCTGCTACAAAGGAGTACGTGCTTGGCGTGACAGATTATTCCAAGGCTACCTGGACTCAAAACTTTATCGCCTCGGTCGCGGGTGCCGTCGCCTCCATCACGGTCGCTGCGCCGCTCGATACTGTCAAGACGCGCATCCAAAATGCCAACTTTGAGCAAAAGGTGCCCGGGGTGACGGTCATAAGGGACCTGGTTCGCAACGAGGGCATATCAGCATTCTTCAAGGGTTTGACACCAAAGGTACGTTAGGGCGTGTGTGGCATAATAACATTCGTTTGACTGACCCGTTACGTTTTCATTCACTCGGTGTAACTAGATCCTCGTCGTTGGTCCGAAGCTGGTCTTCAGCTATACCCTCGCTCAGTCGTTGATACCTCTCTTTGGCAAGTATGTCTAGAGTGACTTGTGTGGAACCAATATAAGTTGCTGCCAGTCGGGATGTTTGTTTAATGACGAACGATCGCCAGGAATCCAAGTCCGCTTCTTGGACGGTTTTCGTCAGTGTCCTTAGTTTTAGTACTGCCGGATATTTACTTTGCACGTCAAGTTAATGCACCACTCAATTGATCCGCATCCTGAGACCGAAGATCTAAGAGCTCGACGCAGTGTTTATCCATCACGTAATTAGCTATTCGCCTCCTGACACTAGAAAACATGGCCATCGACGGTTTGATCATTCTCGACGCATCAGGGTGCGTGTCTCGAGGCACGACTCTTTACGGATCACTCAACACCATGCAGACGACCCGTCATCCAGTCTGGGTACACGTCCTTCCCCCCAGCGTACCCATTGCTCCATATCGACACGCTAAACAATGAACTCTCCAAAGCTTCTCGCACCGACGGTGTGGATCCCGTCATCTATGTACCCCCGGGAATTGGGGACTTCTCGGGTGGAAGCGCGTGTTGTCATGTCGAAATGGGAGAGCTGCGGTTGATTGCGAGCGTCTCCGGTGATGGTGAGGGAGTTCCAATGTGTTCATTTCCCTCACATCAACATCTTCTCTATCGCAGCCGATCCTCTGATTGCCTTTGCATTCTTGCAAGCATTTAGCGATATCCTGCACGATTATTTCGGTACGGTAAGTACGGCCACCCTCAAAGACAATTTCGATGTCGTATATCAGGTAGGATTTCATTCCGTTCACCGTCGTCCTTTTAGTCTAACTCAAATAGCTCCTCGAAGAAACGCTGGATTCTTCTGGATATCCTCTCACAACGTCTCCAAACGCACTACGTGATATCGTTCTCCCTCCTTCTCTCCTCTCGAAACTCTTGACTTCGCTTCCGTCCGGTCCAAATCGTTCTGGAGGTGTGGGGAAATGTCTCCGAAACATCAATAGCCGCTAATCCACTTTGTATTCTGCCTTCCAGGCTCTGTTGCATCCAGCGTCTCATCTGGCGCCTTTGCATCTCCCATACCATGGCGAAAACTCGGTGTTCGACACAATCACAATGAAATTCTGTTCGACGTTACCGAGGAAATACGGGCCATCGTCGGACGGCAAGTCATTGTCATGATTATTGATCAATGAATTGGAAATAATTCTATACCCATCAGTAACGGGGCCACACTCACGAGCAACGTGTATGGCAAGATCGAAAGCAATGCCAAGTTGACCGGTGGGTTTGCAAGTTTCTCCATCAGCAGCACTAGAAACAGGGATAATGACAGGCATGCCGGACTTGCTCCTGAGCTTTTCGAATCCGAACGTCATGAGGGAGTGTGCCTTTCACTCCTGCGTACGGCAAGTGTTGTCGGTTCTGTGGTCCGTGCGATATTTTGACAAAAAGGCCCAAGACTCCAACGATGGATGCGGGAAAAGACGTTGTCCTTTGTTCCACCTGATGGCAAATTCGTGCTCGCGGAATATCAATATGCACTACCGCACGGTGCACTGGCTGGAAATGTGCCAGTACCACTTGCTTTGAAACCAAATATCACCGTGGGTGAGTTTGGAGGTGCGCTTACCATCGTCATGTCGTCATTTTGCAGAACAGTGTGATTTAGCTACTTTTAGGCAATTTCACGGTCACCTTTAGCTCGAGGACGATGAAGATTATGGAAAACGTTCGAATAGAGCTTTACCTCGGCGAAGGCGCAACGGGGGCACAATGTACCATCTCGAGTGCCGGATCTGGAGTCGGATCCATAGGAGGAGGTATCGAAGGTTCGTGGACGTTCGAACAACGAACACAGGTGCGTATGCTTCCTGTTTTTCGAATCTGGATACGAATCCCAATCCTCGACTTCAAGATGCTTCGCTGGAACATTCCAAACCTGCACTCGTCTGGTAGTTGGGTGCTTCGTGGTTCTTGGACCTCCAAGTACGTTTCCTCCTCGTTGCCGTTGGTTCAACGAATGTTTGATTGTGTCTTTCCAGGACGAAAGTTCCACGTCCGGCGCATGCATTCCAGATCCACTTTGAAGTCCCTTCGTACAGTTTCTCGTCTCTCAAGGTCGACCAGGTTCGGCTTTCGGGTGAGACCTACAAGATGTACAAGGGTGTGCGGGCAATGGGTTGTGGTTCTGTTGAGTGGAGGTGGTAGCACACCGCTTGTCCTCGGTGTCTCATTCACCCAATATCTCGGTTAGTATCGGGTGTATGGGTCTACGTTCGTGGTAGATGACAGGTTCCCCAATCTGTCCTTAGCACTTTGCAATAATCAGGCGAAAACGTTTTAAAGACGGTATATGTACTTTAAACGCATTTCAAGTGAGCAGTGAATTATGATGCCGACCGTAGATAACCAACCCCCGTAACTTCACCCACCGCTCAAATCGTCGTCGTAGTAAAGGTCTCGAATCTTTTGACGACCTGACTCCAATCTACGACCGTCCAAAATTCCTTGAGATACTTCTCCTTTCCCCAAATCCCGTGATCAAGAAGCCAACAGTGTTCATGTACGCTGATACAAAACAGGGGATAGATATACTCCCCAAGAGTGGTGATGTCGTGCGAGTCCTGTGGGCCGTAAGGAGAAAACGACGGAGCGGTGGGGTCGTAGAAGGAGCGTGCGCGTGTTTTGTAGCCGTCGCGGGACAGCACACAAGTATGGAACGTCCGTGCCGGAGACGAGGGATCTAGTTGTGGTGGGACGTGCGAGGTACCGGAGAAGGGTGAAGACGGGGTGGATGCGCTACTTGTTTCCGAGAATGACACCCGAGTCGAACCTGCGGGGTTCTGCGTCTGAGCTGGTTGCGCCGACGGGTCATGCTCTCCGAGCACGGGTGCCGTGATCGG
>JBBPQV010000323.1:0-24787 GCA_038092675.1 Boletus rufocinnamomeus
GTAACTGGTTGCGTGGAGGCAGTGGATCGAGGGTACTTCAAGTTGTACCATAGACACGGCTCCAAAGTGTCTGATCTCATAGTGTAGTACAGTATGTAACCTGAATATCAGGGTGCAAAGGATGGTGCATATTACAAAAGATCCATGTGGTTTGATTATATCACTTTGCTGCTTTATGATTATATAAATGATGGTATCAAACTGGTTTCCAGACAGAAGGTGCATTTGTACTTGTCTCAGTGTGAACTTGGCCCTCATATACTAAACTGCTATTTACATATATATGCTACACATGTATCAAATCTACCAATAGTGGTGTTGCCATATGTACTGCATATCACATGTCATGCATGCCATTGAGTTTTCAATATCATGCACATCAGTAAATTTTTTAAAAAGCATTAAATCAATATCTCAATCTCATATATATCATGAAATAGGTGAAATGTGTATAATCAACAAATATTATATTGATAACCAGAGATATTCAAATTTATAGTATATTTTAACCAACTACTTTAATGAAAAAAAAACACCACTAAGATGATGTACATCACATGCATGAGATATTCCAAGGAATAATGTTATATTTATTAAATTTATATTTCCAATAATAATCAGATAGATATAAGCATGTAAATGAGATGGAAAACATTGAATATATATATGCATGTATATTATACATGTATTTGAAGATTTAGATTTTTGTATGTAAGATATAATTATGAGATCCAGGGACATTTTCATGCATATACACTGAAAATGCCTTAATCACATAAGTCACAGTGCATATGGACACAACACCTACCAAGGTGTCAAGACTGATCAAGACCATCCAGACTCTATTATGGTTTCCAACTTGAAGCTTCTTTACCAACTCCCCAACTACACCAGACTGGATGACCTGCTGCCTTAGATTGGCTAAACATGGCATATCAGTACACGTCTCAAATGGAGGGGAGTTCCTCTAGGATTACCATGCTCCATAAGCCCACAGAGGATTTCAAAACTCTCAACTCAGCCTACTATATTACCAAACCAACCTTTCTTGAGCATGGAAACTATATGTGGAGGTTGTGGAGTGTTCAGTCACTCTGTGAGTGGTCACTTGTAGTTTTGCAGGCAGCATAATCACAGAGAGAACAAGCATAGCCAGCCACTGGCTCACTAATATGGATAATCAGGCCAAATTGATTGGAGCACATGTGGGCCTCTTGAAGTTTCTGTGGAGTGGTGACAATATTGGATTACTATGTGAATACGTGCTGTATGAACTTCTTTTGTACAAATTTCCAATAGGTTTTCCCATCCTAACCACTAGGTCTCTTGTACAAGTCAACACCAATATAATGGGGTGGGTGTTCACTGCATAGACCCTTCTCTCCACAGTAGTGAATAAAGGAATCAACTAGTGGCATCTTATAGTCATATATTTCACCAGATTCATAGATATCACAACAGGTGATTACATTATAATTGGGCATGTACATAGGCACAACCTATTCTAGTGAGTTCAGGATCTTCAAGGAGTTGATTTGTAGCTGGAATAGCCTTGAAATCCTGTGTACATTTAGTGTTGTCATGACTCTACTGTGGAATAAAGCCAACTTGCACCAAAAAAGATGATTTGTGGCAACACTATGCATGTTTTAGGTTCTAAACATTTTTGGCTCTGGATACATAGTTCTGCTTCCAAACCAGAATAGAGAAACTATCCTATTGACTTACTTTTCAAGAAATCCATTTCATTTGCACTTTCTTCCAGGTATTCAATTTAAGTCAGTATTGAAGCAATGTTTGAGGATTGCCACATAGTTCATTTTGTCACCTGTCATTGGATGAAGTCAGTGATCTGCCTATTACTCAAAAGAAAGGAAGTGGGCCATTTAAAATGCTGGGTACAGTAAGAAGGAGAGGAAGAGAATGTGAAAATTGCTTGACTGAGAATCCTGGTTGGTGTAGCCTTTCAAATGACTGGACTAACAATAGGATCATGCTTATCACTTGATGACTTGAAGTAAGATACAGCTGTCATCTCTACAGTAAAATCTTCATCCAGATCTGATTAGACTTAAGAATATGGTTGGTGGCTGATATCCATGCACTAGCATAAGCACTTGGAGGTAATGATGGGAGATGGGCAATTAGTTTGGGAGGGTGGAAGTGGAACAAAAACACAGTCAAGAAGTTGTCACCCAGTCTTTTGCTCTACAGGGAGGGTTTCTGGCACAGTCAACTGTAAGATTGGATGGCCCACTATTTTAAAGCCATGATAAACTTAAATGGTGACTTGAACTAACCTGGACTTTTCCTCATGCTTGCTTTCATCTTCATCAGCATCCATCCAAGTCCTTTGCCAAGTTGCTGTTGCCATTGTCATCATTATGATTGCTGCTCCCTGACTTCTGGTCTCCCTTCCTCTCAAACTCCCTACTACTATCCCTGCCAGCTGGTTCATTTAGATACAATTGTGTAGTAGTGGTAGCCATGAGTGTCTCTAGTAATAGAATTTAATCATAAAGCATCAGCAACTCAGCAACTCAGCAACACACATATATGGGTTCTTCAAGCTCATCCTGCATCTCCAAATCTAGCTCTTCATCAGCATCTATTACTGCGGTGTCTTTCAACTCAGCTGATTGTACTGCAATACTGATCTTGTCAGCAGCTTGAGTAACAGATTGGGCAGAGCCAGTGAGCTCATGATGGAGATACTTGTTTAGATTAGATAAGGTTGGTTGGGGGGGTCCAGTTTGCCCATCCAAGAATCTCAGTGATTCAAGCTATCATGCAAAACAGGAGAGTACATAGCACCAGTGAAGTACTTGTAGAAATATATATATCATGACTTGGAGCTTGTGAATTAATAATAACACTACAGATTTTGAGAGGAGACCCAGATGCTATATTTTTATGGGCACACTTCAGCATTAATAAAAAACCACCTTCTGCAGATTGAGTGATGTACTGTATCTGTTAAAAGACCTGGTTATAATCTATATTTATGAGTGTGGTATTAAAACTGAGGATCTAAATCTCTTACAACTTTTTTGAATGAAGTTGTGAGGCATTTAGATTCTTAGTCTTAATATCATGCTCATGAACAATATCAACTGGCTTGTATTCACTGAGATGATACATAAGTAAAGACAAGGTAGGATGCCCTACAATGGAAGGAGAATTTAATCCTGCAGCAAACTCATATCAGAAGATGTGGAAGGTTTTATGTAATTGGGTGCTCAGGAGCTTGAGTGGCTCCTGGAAAATGTTAATATACATACTAAAGGATGTTTGGGACCCTCCTGAGTACTCTTTCATTAAAATGCCAAAAATTTGAACACATTCTAATTCCTTACCCCTAAATGTAGCTCCAAAGAGCTGATGTTACTCAAATACAGTAATATAAGTGGTCAAACATGTTCTATTATGCATTAGGACACTAAACTACAACATAAAACATCAGCAGAAGCAAGGGACCAAGAGTGGTGAAGTAGAAAAGGCTACACAAGGAATCAAAGGCTAATATATATATTTCTATTGTCCAAAAGGGTAATTGGGTGGAGGTAGCAGCCCTTTTCTGATGATATAAGCACTCAAAACAGTAGTGGAAATGTGTAACAGCTACCCCACAGCCAATACCTGAGTTTGAATTATTTTCAACATCCAATTCAATTAGCCATTGCTAGCCATTCCAGAATAAGAAACATATGAATGAGTGGTAGTTCATGATATATTGTATGTACATAGACTAAACTACACCTTTTGAAAAAGAATTAATTGAATGTGATGTAGCAATGAGCTCCTAAAGCATGACACAGTATGGGAAAGTCAGATGTTAAAACTCCAGACTAATTGGAATATGTTTCAGATGGAATGAATGCTTAGGTAATCACAAAATGTCAAAAATGCATTTGCAGTGGCTGTTACCAATATGTACTTGTGTTATGATGCAAATGAGCATCTGGCTGTCTAGGTTGCATACATAGCTTCAATGTCTATATTACTGTCTGGATCTGAGGTGAAAGGGTGGCATACCTTTTTGATAAGTGAATGGAAAAATGTTTAAAGGGAGGGAAGCATGGTATGTGGCAGAAAATGAGAAGAAACATGCTCCAAATTAGATATTCTAAAATGGAAATCATTTGAAAGTAGTGGCACACTGTGCCATTTTACTATAATACACCTGCTATTGTGAGAGGTTCTCAAACAGACACTGGCAGGACTTGAAAAGCTACACCAAACTACCACAGCAGATATGAGAAAAGAAGATGAAGATTAAAGATAAGGTGGTCTTCCTTAATTCAGCCACAAGGACATAGGTTGCAGTGAACAAATGGATTAGACTGAGGGGGCTCAGTTGACTACTGCTAGTTTATATAAGTTACAGGATGATGCACAGACCATAGGATCCATGGAAACAGTTACTAGTTATAGATAGATGAAAGAAGATGTTGTGAAAGATGAACAATGATGATGGAAATAAAGAAGTGGAAATTAATAAGGCATGTACAGTATGCAACATGTTTGTCTAAACTGTGGTCACATGTGGGTTCCCACTGTCATGTGCACATCATGTGACTTTGAAGTTAGAAAGTTGTATGGTATGAAACAACCCTAAATCAAGTACAAGTTGTACTTCAGGTCATCACCGAATGTCAACTGAGGATAAAAAGTGAAGAAATCTGGCTCAGTCTTGGAAGTAGGGGAAACTCCAAGAGAACTAAACTGGAGGACATCCAGTGAAGTCTCAAGGTTTATATATCATTTATGATGTGTGTACATGTTTGTATCAGATCTACCGATACAAGTATATATGGTCATATAGGAGGAATAGAGATTAAAGGCATGAGGCATAACATGAGTTGAGCATAGCCATGAAATGGAAGAGTGGAAATGAATAACATGATGCAACTGCATGCGGTGGCAGAATGGAAGAGAAGAAAAGAAGTGCACAGCATGAAGATAAATGTGAGAGATAATATAACTATAAAAGTATAAATATGTCTATTAGAGTCAGAGTGACTCAGAGTATGCTGTAATGACTGATGGCATAGCCTGCATCAAGAAGTCAAGTGATAACGAGTCATGTGACCCATCATGTGACTAGATCACGTGACTTTGAAGAAGAAAATAAGTTAAAGTCAAAAAGAAAAGAGACGTCATAGGAATAAATAGATGTTGAATGGAGCAAACCATAACATAGTATATGCATTAAAGTGCTAAGTTAAAAAGTTTTGAAAATAGAGTATACCATAACACTACTCCCTCTTTAAGACTCAAGTTCCAGGTGAGTCCCATGATAATTTGTTTTGGTAAAGATTTTGTATTTTGAGAACAAAGTAGAAAAGTCTCCAATAATTAGGCCATAAAGTTTCCAAGGAGCCAAGGAATTCTTTTTGTGGAGGTTAGCTACTGTCTGGGGAGTGGTGTTTCTGATGTCACCTAATTCCCATGTTCAGTCAGATTCATCATAACCTCTCCAATGTATGAGATATTGAAGCTGGTGGCCTTTAAGACATGATGCCATAATATAATCTATTTCAAATTGCTCTTCTCCTTCTTTGTCAACTTTGATTGCATCTGGGCATGAGACTGGTTGACCCAGAGGGGTTGCCTGATAAGGTTTAATGCATGATATGTTGACTATTGGATGAACATGGATAGAGTTGTGCAATTTGAGTTTAACAGCATTAGGAGGGACTTCTATGATTTCATAAGAACCAATCTATTTTTGAGTCAACTTCTTTGCCATGTAAGGGAGCTTCAAATGTTTGACTAAAAGCCCAACTTGTTGTTCTTTCTCATACTCAGGAGCCTTGGATCTCTTTTTATCTGAGGTTTTCTTCATTTGTTCTCTTGCTTTCTCTAAAACATCTTCTACCTCCTTATGGGGTTTACCCATCTCCATGCTAAATTCTTTTCCCATGCCTTTAGCTTTTCCTTTAAAACCCATGCAAGGAGCATAGTTATCTGTGATGTTGAAAGGAATGGTGCCAGTGGTGGTGGTGAGAGAGTTGTTGTGATGGAATTGAGCAACTTTGAGCCAATTGGCCCATTTGGTCTGCCACTTTGCTATGTAAGAGCAGAGATACTGAAATGACCAATGCTTACCAGACAAGCACCAGCCACCAGAGAGGACAATGTAAGTGAGAATGTAGTCATGAGAAAGATTGAGAAATCTCCAAGAGGACAAGACTGAGGACCTCTCAAGGGTGACTTTGGCCTTATATACTGTCTAGGGATTTACACTTGTATACACTAGATCTGACAATATGCTATGCTACAGGGAGTCAAGACAAGTCATGATGAGTTGGTAGAAATCATGAGGAGTCATACAAGATAGGGGCATAGCATACAGCAGGAGTCATGAGAAGTCATGTAGAGTCAGTGTGAGTCAACAGCATTCATGAGAGAGATGGAGATGAACACTGAGTCAATATGAGTCCTTGCAAGTCACTTATGGTAGAATGGGTCTAGAAAGGTCTAGGCATAAGGGGCAAGAAAGGAAAGTCTAGATCATAGGTAGGGACTTGAGCATTTGGTGTCTCAGATGATAGGGGCTATTAGACAGGGGCTAAATGCAAAAGTTGTTCTAGAAAGTCAGGAAAAATAGATAGAAATATAGGAAAAATAATAGAATCTGTAACAGATACTGTTCTAGTTCTCAATTAATATGCTCTGTTTGTCCATCTGTTTGGGGGTGGCAGGTGGTGGAGATTTCTGAGATATAGATAGAAGTTTGCATAATTCAGAAGTAAAGTTCAAAACAAACTGGGGACCACAATCAGAAATAATCATGGAAGGAAGTTTGTGGATACACCAAATATTGTCTCTGAAGATAATAGCTAAGTCCCTTGAAGAAACAGTATTGTAGGTAGGAATAAAAACAACTTCTACATAAAATCCATCAACAATGATGTGAGTAGCAGTTTATCTGTGGAAAGCAGATAAACTGTCATATACTGTACCTCTGACCTCCAGAACCAACTCTGATCCCTTACATATGAACTCTGGTGCATTCTCCTTGAGATGCAACTTGTAACATTCAGACTTATGTAGATTACTTACAATACTTACAGTACATTCCATTCCCCTTATGTACTAGCTCTACCCTCTATCCCCCTCTGATCCTGTGTCTCACATAGAGCACAGCTCCAGCTCCACTCCTCCTCCAATTCTGTATTACTTAGTACTTACAAACCCATCCCACATCCATTACTAATCCCTATGCCTCCGACATATATAAACTCTCTGTACATACTCCTGTAGCTCAGTTCTGATATTGACTTTGACACAGACTCCAAACCCTCTGAGTCACCCTCTCTCTCTCTCTTTGATTAGCTCCGAAGTCCAAGGCACTGTGAATCAGCAAGGGTGCACCACATAAGGTGAAGCTGACACCTCAAACCCTCTGAGCTCTGCTTCTCTGGAGTTACCCCCAGGAGTTCCAGCACAGTCCTAACATAAACCCATAATGAAATTGACTGATAAGTCTTCCCATAATTGTTTAGAAGCTGGTAAAGAAAGGAGTTTTCCTGCTGGTGCCTTTGACTTTCCCTTTATTTGGGCACACACTTGGCAGCTACCTTCATACAGTGACTCCAAAAACCCTTTCCATACTAACCCAGAATGTGGTGCATTAAGTGCACCACCAAACAGCATAGGAATTATGCTTAGCTTTGGTGGGGTTATAAATAGCGAATACTCTTGGCTACAAAATTGCCCCATAGGTCATGTGATTTGGCCCATGTGCTAGGGAGATATAATCAATTAAAAACAGCAATACCATGAAAAGGGCTTTTTCACCTTTAAAATGACAAGGGTATTTGGATATTATCAGTACTTGGTATACCCTCCTTCTGCTCTAAGCACTGCCTGAACCATTCTAGGGATGCTTTCAATCAATTTCTGACACTCCTCAACTGGTATCCTATTCCACTCCACTTGAACCCTTTTCCACAATTCATGAATCCCATTGGATGTAGAGTTTAATGTCTTTTGTGACACCTGGCCATGAGAAGTAGCAGTAAGAGGATGCAATGTACAGGCTTGACCCAAGTGTCCACCAATAGGAGAATCATGGAAAATAGTTAGGAGTTCTGTACATAATTGTTCAGGAACAGAGACTTTGTTTTTGTTGTATTTGAAAATATAGTTATCATAATCATATGTATATTCATTAAAGGATTCTTCACATATTTTTTCTGATTCTTTTACAATTTTATTGTAGAATGAAGAGGAAAGTTCAATATTGTTAATAAAAAGAGAAGGTGGAAGGACTATAATATTTGTATTGTAATCCTGAAATGCATCACCATGGTCAGGTCAGCAACATAGAGCATCTGCATGACCATTAGATGTGCCAGGTTTGTAAACAAATATGTAATTAAACTCCTGTAAGAGTGTGTGTCATTGAGCTTGGCAACCAGATAAGGTTTGAGGTTTTTTCCAATATTTGAGATTCTTGTGATCTGTCCAGATCTCAAAATCTTCCCTACCAATGATGTAGTGTCACCATTCTTCTAATGCTCAGATAACTGCTAGGAGTTCTTTGTCATAAATAGGGTAATTGTGCTCAATGCTGTCAAAGGAGTGGAAAATGAAGGTGCAGGGTCACCAAAGACCATCATTGCATTTTACCAAAAATACTGCTCCAGTAGCAATATCTGATGCATCTGTTTCCAAATGCATTTCTTTATCTCTATTGGGATATGTCAATAACAGAGATGCCTTAAATTTCTCTTTTAGATTATCAAAGGCAAATTGGTGCTTCAGCTTCCATTTGAAAAGAACATCTTTCTTGGTAAGATCATTTAATGGAGGTGTGATGTCTGTGAAGCCTGCTATGAATCATCAATAATAATTACAGAGTATGAGAAAGCCTTGCAGTTGTTTGAGGTGTGTGGGAACTGGCCAATCCAATACCCCTGACATCTTCTTTTCCTGCATTTCTACTCCCTCTTTAGATACTACCATACCAAAAAAGTCTACTTTGTCCTTTGAGAAACTACATTTTTCTGGTTGTATGTATAGGTTATTACTGTGTAAAATCATGAAAGCACCTCCTTTACTATTGCTTTGTGCTCCTTATGTGTTTTTCCTTTTGTAAATATCATACAGTTGTCAATATAGATAATGAGTATGGCATACATGTCATTAAATATATTATTCATCATTTGCTGAAAAGTAGGGGGTGAGTTAGTCATTCCAAAATATATGACAGTTGCCTATGGGAGTAACAAAAGCTCCCTTCCACTTGTCACCTTCCTTAATTCAAATGTTGTTATAACCTCATCAAAGATCAAGGGCCATAAACATGTCTGTGCCCTTAAGGTGGTCAATCAACATCAAAATAAAAGATAGAGGATAGGCATTCCTAATAGTGCCTTCATTTAAATATTGATAGTCCATAATGAGTCTCTTTTTCCATCTTTTTTAGGTATAAAGAAAACTGGTGCTGTTTGAGGTGACTGCAAAGGATGTGTATATCCTTTTGCAAGTTCTTTTCTGATGAAAGTGCAACCTTCTTCCATCTCAATATCAAACAGGGAAATTACTCTACCCTTTTTGGATGCAAAGTCTGGTTTCAGATCCATCACATGATTTCAGGGTTTTCATTCCAGCATCCTCTCTGATTCTTTTTTGGAAAATACATCTAAGAAGTCATGGTATGCTTCAGGCACTTTTTCTTTTAGTCCTTCTTCTATAGTACATAAGTTAGTTTGTCTATTATAGATAAGTTTGATAGATTCATTAAAAGGTTTGTTGCCCATAATACAATAGTGAGGGATGCAATGTGGAAACATAATAGTTTTAGAAACCCAATCTATAGTGGGATTATGCTGGACTAGCCAATCATAACCAATGATGAGGTGGTGGGTTCCTAGTTTAGAAACATAGGCTTCCAGGACCTCATAGTGACTGGCAATCCCAATAATTAATGTGACAGAGTGGGTTACTTTGCCTATTGCTCCTTCAGAGCCATCAGTGTTTTTTACCACAATAGGGTTAGCAATTTTCTTAATAGGAATAACATGAGCCAATACATATTCTTGATCTATAAAAGTGTAAGGTGTGCCTGAGTCAAGCAGGGACTTAAATGATTGAGATCACCAACTTCCATGCTCCTGATTCAGTACACATGTCTCAAGTGACATCTTGCCACTGAATGACAATGTGCTTGCACAAATAGAAATAGATCTGGGGAAAATGAGGGGTTTATAATTAGGAGAATTTCTTACTTGGAAAATAAGGAAATTAAGCAAGCTTTGTTTTAATCCTAGCACCATGCTCAATTGAGTCACCCTTCCAGAATGAGGAATTATATTGCCAAGAAGATCATCCAAGGTACATACAGGGAAGTCTGAGTCATCACAGTCAATGAGAGTGGTAGATACATATATTACAGGAGGAAAGAGATGATGAAAATGAAAATAAATTGTCCTGTCCATGAACACCCTCTTCATTCACAGTCATTTTTAATTTAAAGAAGAGGCCACCTTCTGCCTGGCTTCTACTTTGAATTTTATCCTGTAGAAGGCTTCAGCTTCTGCTGAATAGAAGGACAGTGTTGTCACTCGCTGAGCAACAACCAGGACAGGTGGAGCAGGGACAAATGTAGGAGGGACAGGGAGGTAATGACCAAATTGGTGTTGTGTATGCTGCATGGGTTGGTATACTGGAGCAAGCATGTACAAGCCAGTCTCATAATCCCAAAGGTATTGCTGGATGCAGGACTTGCTTGTTGAGGTTTTGCAAGCAGTCAGGCCATATATGGCCAACCTTGTTGCATTCATAACAAGTATGAGTATCAGGCCAAGTGTTGTGAGATGACTTGAGCAAACACTGGTGGGACTCAACAAGGCTCTACACCAAAAGCTAGTATCACAGCAAATAAGAGTAAAGCAGAGAGTGAAAAAGAGAAGCTAGATTGAATAGAGTAAAGCAAGAAGAGAGTAGTTGATAGGCGAGTAGGGAGGTTGGATGTCTTCAGTAATCTTGCAAGGACATGGGTCACAAGTACATCGGGAGAAGGAGGAATCTTCTAGTCAGAGGTGAAGGACTTGATGACCAGATTGAAGTCTTGTTCTTGAACTTACCTATCTTCTACTAATAACCATAGGAACCAAAGGAAGGAATGAAGCATAACAACCTTCCTTAATCACCTTGCAGGGATGTAGGCCACAAGAGACAAATGGATTAGACTGAGGGGTACCTCAGTTGACTGCAACTACTTATTTATTACAGGAGTGTGCATGGATCATAAGGTCTATGAGAACTAATGCTAAATAAGGAGGGATGAAAGAAGAGAGCATGAGAGGTAATGAGTGATGGTGAGAAGTCCAAGGGGGCTTGTGGAAATAGTTACTAAGTATAGTTAAATAGGAGAAGCATCTGTGAGAGAAAGGAATATAACTATATTTAGATAAATGAAAGAAGAGAAGAGTAGAGAAGTGCATTATGGGATAGGGGCAATGATAAAGAGATGCAACTATAGATAAATGGAGAGATCAGAATTAAGATGTGATCTGATCATGGGATCTGAGATGAGAATCTAGATCTTTCTGAAGGGATCTTCTTGGAAAAGGAGTAATGTGATGGAAATATAGAAATAAGTGTTCATGTGATAAAAGTTTGAGGACCATAGTGTTCAACCCAGGGAAAAGGTATCCAAGGATGTTAATGTAGTATAGTATGAAGAGGAAAGATGAGATTGGATTAAAGAGAATGAGGTGGATCATCTTGAATGATCATGGGGAGAGAATCGATGTGAGGGGGAATGGAGATGTAGTTAGAGTTCATAGATAGAGTTTGGTATGATGGATATTAATGTATAAGGTAAAGGTGGAGATTAATAAATAAGGTTTTGAGGGAGAGTTCAGGTGATAAAGGAGATAATAGTTTAAGGTTCAGAAAGAAGGTTCAATGAAAGAAGAAGAAGGGGAGAGTATAATATGAAGTGTCTGTGGGAAGATGTAAATGGAAATTAATAAGTCATGATATGCAATGTGCGTGTTTAGATCCATGGTCACATGTGGGATTGGTTTCCCAGGATCATGTGTGCATCATGTGACTATGAAGATGAAGAAGGTGTAAGGTAGGCATTTATACAGCTAAGTTAAAGGTGAAAGTGTATGGATGGAGAGTAGAAAAAGGGTTTTGAAAGTGTTTTTAAATATTAGTAATTATTTGCTTTATAAATATTCTATTATAACACCAAGATGGGAGAGCCTGGTGGGCATCTATCGCCATTGGAGCTCCTCTACCCAGTTGTATTCCAGTGGGAGTAAAATGGGAGTGGTTACCTGGAGGAGGTTATGGTGGAAGGCATAATATTGTTGGCCATAAGGCCATGGAATCCATGAAGGGGAGGACAATATTGGAAAGAACATGAGGGGGCACATGTTGGTGGTTCTTTTTTGACTGTGATCTGTTCAAAGTTCCTACCAATTTCTCGGTAGTTCTCACGTAGTCCTTTGAAGAAGTCAACTCCCTCTCCTGCCAAGATCTGTGGCAGTTGTTTGAACAAGCATTCAGTGACTGGCCATCAGCACACATATATCATAAGGTGATCAATGTAGGATTGCCCCCAGGATAAACCAATACATTATATATTTACTGTACATACCGAACAGAAATGGTGACTTTGTACAAAATGAACACAATAGATGTGTGTTTGATGGGATGTGAATGCACAAATAAGATGATATGTCAATTTGCGCACAGAAGTAATGGCAAATGTACATAATTGAATGCAACACACAAGTAAAATTTTGGAATTCTCCAAAATCAATCTTGTTGGAATCCAAAATTCCATGCAGCCCTAATGTAGCACCAATGATCTGGTCTGCCTTTTTGGTCATTCCAGTATGGAAGCATTGCAGTTCAGAAAGTGAGGGTCATGCATTTCTGTCTGGATGCAGTGCTGTTCCTTATTTCCAATCTCATGAAAGCCATGGAATACATTATATGTGGTTTTAGGCATGGATTTTTATACTATGGTATAGGAGACCCTGAATGAAGCAAGCAAAATGTAAAATATACATGCCAGGGACAGCTATGGTAGGATATGTATGTATGTACAGTAGACTTTCTCATACTGTATAACATCAGGGGAAAAAAATGTTTATACATTATGAGGTGCTATACAGTACTACAAAAGTCACATGCTGTGACAAATATGTGACACCTACCAAATGGCATGACATTTAGGTACACTACCAAGTGAAAAATGAATCTAAGGTAGTCTGACATGCATGAGGTAGTTCCTCACACTGTAAATAGGCACAGAAATGTTGAACATGAGTAATCAAGTTGAGTGAGTATGGTGACATAGCATCTGCCAGCTGTAAACATGCTATTTCAAACCTCTGAGAAAGCTCAAGCCCCTCCAAATGAGAAATGTTGGATTCCATACTACCTTCATCATTGGCATCATCATCCAACTCCATCTCAATTACCTCACTCCTTTGTTCCACCATTTCTCAAGACACAACAGCAACTATGGTTGAATCTCTTTCCAGCCCCTCAAACTCTGAGCCAACTGAATCACTGATCTCTTCCTCTTCTGAAGGCTTGAGAAATTGGTCAAGTGTTGCTGGCTCTCCAATGATGTGGTGACAACCTTTGAGCTCAGAGATTGACTTCAAGACTTTATTTTCAATGGCTACAAGCTGTGGAACTGGTTGATGTGCAGGAATATGGATCTCCAGGCTAGTATGGGCAATGGCAATTTGTACCAATTTCTTGACTTATTGTAAGGTTTGTGCTCCACAGAAAGCACTTTTGGAGATATGATTAGGTTTTCAGATGGATTTTGTGAATTATACTTCAATAATTTATAAGTAGTCATGGTTGAGGACAATAATACATTGATTTGAAGAATAACTATCATATGTATATGGTCTGAAAAATGTACATATATTGGCCTGAAGAATGATCAGGTTGGCAGCCTCCAGCCCACCAAAGAGTCCATTTAATGATGTATAATGGTGGCCAAAGTCAATACATAAACATTATATAATTATTGTTGAGTTTCTCACTGTCCTGCAGTGGAAGCCACCAAGTCCAATACAATATGAGAAAGTCTACTTAACTTGGTGACCAAAGAGGATCTTTTTTCCAACCAGCTTCAACAAAAAGCCCCACCCTAGCTTCTGTCAGCAAAACACGATTGAAACATGAAAAAGATTTATGTTATCTATCTTTGGGACTTGTGTTTCTTGTGGTAGGGCTTCTTGTTTGACTGGAGAGCCTGGGATGGTGCTGAAGCTTGGGAAGAGGTGGGGAGAGATGGGCCCAGTTGCTCTTTGGTAATGGAACTCAGGTCCATAAAAGGGCAATTTTCCACTGAAATCTTTCTTTTCTCCATGGTCTTGGATTTGGGTTTCTCATGCCACCATGAGTGGTAGCAGGAGAAGGCCATGTGATATATAGCATCCTGGATGCTGAAGAGGAACATGGTCCAGTGGATAGGAAATGTGGCAGTTTCACTTGCAGCCTAAATGTTGGCAATCCTTGTGGCATTGCCCCCAAGCTTCTCCATAGTGTCAGCCACACACAACAATAGGCGGTGAGTAGCTCAGTCAAGCATAGAGTTGATCCTACTCATGTTCATTTCTGGGAACAATGTCTGGATAGAGATAGACCAACACCATGAATGACAAGCTACCACAGAATAAAAATAACAATAAACAATAAACTTACACCTTCTGTGGATGCCAGACCATTTGAATTCAAGTTCCAAGAGAAATTAAATTTGCTGTCATCTCCTCAAAGGAAATGCTGGAATGTCACCAATTTTACTTCCACCCAGCACATGCCTTCAACCACTACAGGTGCTAGAGTTGGGGTCAGGGTCAGGGTCTTCAGGGAAACCAGTGGTTTGAACACTGACTTGGAGAGCACTGGCAGGGAATAAAGACAATCATTCAGTGGAGGAGATTTCCATCTTGTCTCTTGGATCAATATGCAAAATGCAAAGTCCAGCTCTGGCACCAGGTCTGCCACCAATAACAGCCACCATTTCATCAATAAGATCTGTAAGCTGAATCCCATCTCTCCCATCCAGATTCTCCAAAATAGCTACATGAACTCAGGTCTAGGTGAAAGTCCAGTATAATGCTTGTCAGATTCATGTTCAGCCAAACTGCAAGGTTGTTACTGATGGCTAGCACAATGTTGTTGTTGTCATCATCATAACAAATATTCTGTCAGCATCTTGTGCATGTGCATGGCAAATTCCCATAGTGGGAACTCATGAATTTCGTATGGGCTCATCACTACAAGTTGCTGCAGCTTGGGAAGGTACACAAGTCTGACAGAAGATGTAAACATCATCATGGCATGACATTCAGTTGACATCCAAGCACTCACTTTGAAAATGTTCAATGATATCTGTCTTTAGATGAGACCATTGATATGAAATTGAAATCTTTTGGGGTAACATTGTTGAGGATCTTAATATTCTAAGCCAGGGTTCTAGTGCCAGTGGATCATTGCATTCAATTGCATTCGGTTGCATAGCTCATTGATGGCTTGTGCACCCAACCATCACCACATGCATGACTGCAATGCACAGCCACTGGATGCAATCACAATGTATAGCCACTGAATACAATTCCATATTGGGTGAATGCAATGTACAGCCACTGAATGCAATGCCAAGTTGGTGAGTGCAATTCCAATCCTGATACTAGTGAATGCAATCCTAACACTACTGAATGCAATGTCATGACTACTGAATGCAACACATGACTAATGGTCTCCTTCCTGCTCCAGACCCTTTACAGCCAGAAGCACCCTGAAAGTACTCCAAAATTTCTTCCCAGACCATCAGACACCCTTCCTTGGCATCCACACAACAAGCTTCAACATCATTTACACCCTACAATCACCAGAAATCATCACATTTAGTCAATAAGAGGGATCTAGCAAAAAGTGTAGCAAAAAGTGTAAGTAAAAGGTGTAGGAGAGACAAAATGTAACTAAAAAGCAATAGCTGTAATTAACACTCTTGACTACACTTTTTGCTGCACTTTTTGACTACACTTTTTGCTATACTTTTTGCTACACTTTTTGCTACACTTTTTGCTACACTTTCACTACACTCTTGCTATGCTTTGTTGCTACAAGGTGCCACTCACAACTCCTTCTGACATAGTTCCTGTCCTCCAACCACCAGAAATTCCCCCATTTGGTCCTCATCAGGCAGAAAGGAACAAGAAAATCCTTATAGCTGCCCTTAGGAGCAGTAATTGATGGAATTTTGCATAGTCTTGCAATTGTCTATGTAGCTTTTCTTGATTTCATTCAATTCTTCCAAAAAAAAAAAATTTTTAAACTCCATTCTCTCAGAAACTGCACATATCTTTGATTATCTTTCTTCAAAAATTCAACAAAACCTCCTTTCTCCTCAGCAACTGCATGCACAAGATGTATATAATCCCTAAAACTTGTATTTCCACAGTCAAGAATAAAAGAGTACCCCACTTTCTTGCAGGTGGCATCATCTACCAGGTCTGTATAGACCACCTTGAGATCCAGCCCACCTATGATCTTCTTTTCCCATATGGCCACAAGGTCCTTCTCCACATCTCAAAATATAGCACAAATACCTGCAAGCTTGATGGGGCTGCCTTTGTACTTCAATGATGTAAAGGTTTCTCTGTCAGTCCACCAGATTTGTATTTGTCCCATGATATCAGAGGCAATGGCAGAGGCTCTGTGTTGAAGTGATCTGAGATGAGCGAATGTAAAAAGCTTCTTCTTTATAAATCAAGGCTCTAATTCATCACAAGCAGCCTGCTCTTCCTGGATACTATCTTCATCTACATGAGCCCTGATCTCCTTGAGGAATGTGAGCCTCATGCAATACTCCAGCATAGAAATAGGCCTGGTTACATCCTTGGCCTCTTTGAATGAGCCATTCCTATTCAGAGTCATCAGAGCAAGGCATGCTTCTGTGGGGTCCTTAAGAAATACTTGTGAGGGATTTGTAGTCAGAGATTTGGGCCAAGATGTGGTCCACATATTGATAAGCATCCTATAATATGCACTAGATAAGCCCAGATTGACCACTCTTCTTATCCTCCAACATACCTATGTATACACTGGGTAAGCTCTGACTGGTTAGCCTCCTTATTCTCCAACATATCCTTTAGGTCTGTGACCTCATCATTCAGCTCCTCAAAATTTAGCTCAAGTTTCCATATAAGCATGGCCAAAATGTAAATAATAGGTCTGATATATGCTTTCATGATTTTGTTGCAGGCATGTCTTTGGAATGGAGTATTTGATATTCCACTAAAAAAAAACATTGTTAGTTCATCAATTAAGGGTTCATAAAAACAATAACACTCAACTGCTTGATTGGATTAGGAGAATTGATTCTTTGAAGTACCAGCTCACTTGTGATATCAATTAAGACAGGTGCTTCATCAAAATAGCACTTGACAGCTTGGGGTAAATTCATCAACCCTGTCTCATGTGCTTGTGGTAAAGCAACAAACTGTCTAAGCTTGCTTGCTGGTACATATCCAATCTGCAAAGCAATAAGTTGTCTAGACTTGCTTATTAATATAGTAACTTTGAAATGAATTATTTTATTTAGATGTCAATAGTTATTGGATTACTAAATAATGGATTAAGAGTATCCTACGATAAATATGTACTCTTATTTAAAACTTTAAAAGATGGAATATAATAAAAACAATATATAATTAGTACTTGAAGGAAAATTTTCCAACATTTTCATTTTATTAATAAGATAATGTTTATTTCTTAAAATATTAAATTATAATTATAATTGTCAATCTCTTTTTTAAAATCTATTTACCAATTGATATAGGAAGTGATATAATTAAACTCTGTCTATACAATGTAATTTTACTATTAGTGAATTTCTGCTAGTTAATTGCAATTTTAATATGACTGAATTTATTTGATTACTTAACTTTTGGACATTTAATTAGCTATAGATAGATTCAAACTATCACTTTAACTTTGGAAAATTGAAAAGGGTACAAAGCTTGAATATTTGTTGAATTACAAACAAAACATAAAATAATAATATAATTTATAAATAACCTTAAACCTAATTTATATTATGTTATATTATATTATATATGGTGTTTAATAGTCTAAATTATCCTCAAAATGTTATTAAATGTAGAGCTTATTCATATCTTTATCTTAAATATTTTATAATATATTGAAGCCATAAATATACTATTTCTATTTTTGATCATAATAATTAATTTGAAATTAACAGATATTTTACAAACAGGATTTCAGTATATACAAAATTCTCCATTAGCATTAGCTATAGGTAGATTCAATATAATGATATTAATAAATTTTCTTGATATAATTTATATATATAACTTATTTTTCATCCAAAATTACAACTATAGAGATTCAATAGATTCAATTATTGTAAATCTCTTCATATTGTTCTGATATACATGTATCATTAAAATGGTGCTTGTTCATGCTTACTTATATGACAATGAAGTGACTATGAGTTACAAGAAAGATCTCCATAATGGTCCTCTGAACATGTGAACACATTAGGGAATGATTTTAACTGGAAATCATCATCCACAACAAATGATTGGGAATCTAAAGAACTAGGTTCAGGTTAGTTTCATATTGAGGAATGTGTTCCATGAGCATACATAGCAATGTCTTAAGCAATGGAGAAAATGGTGTCCATGGCTTGGATGAGGTCACACAGATCATCAAAAATGAATGTGAGATGGTGAAGCCAAAGAGAAGAAACCAATAAGACATTCTGGTCAATGGTAGTTGTGTTGGAATATCACTCAAGATGGGTAGCATAGCCACCACTTACATACTCAATGACTATTTTGAATATTGGTACTATAACCATTACTCTAGTATCTACTTACTAGAGCTTCTACAGGTTACAAGCCCTGCCTGTGCTCAGTAGATCACTTACCAGACTTGGAAATCCCAGAATGGCCACACTTGAAGTTCCTGAACTCAAAATAGATGGCAGGAACTGGATCACATGGTGTGAGAAGTTTGAGCAAGTCACCAAAGCTCTCAAATTGACCAGTTACCTCACAGGAACTCCATCAGACCCTTATGATGACATCTTGCATGCATGAGCCAAGTATATTATGGTGTGTACACTTTTGAACTCAATTTTTATTGAAGTTCTGCACTTCAAGATGGCATGGGAATACATTCAGTACCTTACAACACAATTCAACACAGCCAGCAAACCAGTACTATGAAAAGAACTGGCTACAGTTGACTGTGAGCCCACCTACACCATCCAAGAGGCTGCGCACCCAGCCATAACTCCAACCAACATGTTGTGCATACATGAAAAGCAGCACAAGCCTGAAGAAGTCAAAAATGAGTCAGGAAGATGAGAAACAGGTCATGTACCAAGTAATGGAACATATTGCAAGCACAAATGTGACACAATGAGCCAAGCAAATAAATCCAGACCACCACAAGACAAGTCAAAAAACCTAAGATTGCATGAAAGGATGCCATCAAGTGAAGACACATTGGGCAAAGAGAACCAGAAGGTGGCTGCAAGCCACAACAAGGCAATGGAAGACAAGCTCGAGGGTGGAGAGGATGATGAAGCAGGTTGAGCACACAAGCACATTGACAAATCTGCACAACATCCTGGCAGGATAATGCACAATCCACTGTAACTACCATGAACTGATAATGCAATATTGACTTTGATTATTATGGCCTCCTGTTGTGCATAATGCATGCTTGCAATGCTTGTGATGCAACCACTGTGCATTGTTCCATTCTGTCCCATTGTGCATAATGCATGCTCATGATGCTCATGATGCAACCATTGTGCACTGCCCCATCCCATGGCTTCTGTCCTGTTGTGTATAATGTATGCTTGTAATGCTCATGATGCAACTGGTCTTCCTTGTAACTCCCCATATTGTGCTGTTGTGCACAGTGATGTAGTGTATGGTGACACAAATAGTGCATGTGCACCTATCCACTGTGTCCTGTGATGCTCACCGCTGTGTCTGTTGTGTAAGTGTAGTGCATCAATGCACATGTCTCCCATAGTTGCTTGCACATACCTGTTGTGCAGCCATTGTGTCTGTTATGTAATGTAGTGTGTTAGTGGACATGTCCACTGTGTTCTGGAGTTCTTGTGTACATTTTGTGCATTGTAGTGCAATAGCACACATGTCCATCATGTCCCATAGTGCTCACATACTTGATGTGCAATGTAGTGCACATTAGCATACAGGTACCTGATGCTTAGTACTCATTGTCATCCTGATGATCCACATGGTACACTTGTTATGCATTGTTGCAAATTACAGTTCACCATTGCTCTGTTTGTGTACCACATCCTTTGTGCTCACTGCCATCCCTGTTGTGCAAAAGGTGTGCATTACATAAAGGTGCCCATCCCTTACTTACCATAGTTCCTCTTATGCAAAATAATGCACACAGGTACTTCAATGCTCCATGTGACCCTTTTCATTCCAAAAAATATAACTTTACATGTGGTATATAGTTCAGAACCTGAACATTGCAGAGGCCTAAATGGACATGGGATTGGTGATCCCCATATTATCTGACAAAGTTTTGGTGACTTGACCAGAATGTACCCCTGTGTACTCCAGAACAATACCATATACCTTTGGATGGGTCAAAAGTTCTGCCCATTGCTCCTTGAACTGACCTAACAGAGCATGTTTCAGTGCTGCCTGATGTATTGTGTATGTGATGTGGCCTTCAATCTCTGTGGATTTCCCAGGTGGGACTACATTCACCCATCCCTTCCATTATGAAGCATCCCAGTGGAGGAACTCCAGGACTTGGTGCATCTCTTCTGAAAGCAGTGTGACCTCTCACCCCAATGTATTGCATGTGCACAGGCTTTGCACCATTCCATATAAACAGCTGCAAAAAGACTTAGGGGAATATTTGGGACAGGAGAACAACACTACCTTCTTGTGCTATTACCTTCTCTGCTGCATCATCTGTTGTCATCGTCATAGCTTCCCACATTTTCCAAATCCAGAATAACAAATTCCTGCCTGTCATCTCACCATCCAGCAGGTCAGTCATCACTCTGATATCCTCTGCTTGAAGAGCATAAAGGGACTATAGGTCTAATTGCCAAGATGACCTTTGAAGGAGAGGTCCCAACATGACCAGCACATTGTATGCAGTCTGATATTGGACCAATGCAGACTCTATGCTGGCATCCACTTTCTTGAGCAAATTTTGTGTGTGGATGTTTGCACCTTGATTACAAAGATTTACATCCTTATACTTGTACAGATATGAGCAGCAACAAAGTGATTGATGGAGGGAATCCAGTGCATTGTGGGCCTGGGCAAGGCACAGTTGCCATTCGTAATGATGGAGCAGAGGAGAACATGGTGTACCTGACACTAACTCTGAAGGAAGCCATAGTTTAAAAACCTCCGGAAGCAGTGTTGAAGACAACCCAGGACTCCTTTTGGAAGTGAGCATAGGCATGTACAGTAGCTGGACCCTGGTCCACGAATCAATCTTGTACTTGAGGGTACTTGTCATATCCCAGAAATCCAGTAAGTCCAACCCTGGTCCTCCAGATCAAATCTGTTCTTGTATATACAAACCCCGGCGTGTTCTCATTAGAGATGCGACCCCTGACCTTCGGACCCTGTCCATATGTCTTATGATAAGTTATATTCCATTTCTTGATCTCCATAAATACTAGTCCTGCTGCATGTTCTCCTCCGAACCTGTGTTCCACTTAGGAACACAGCTCCAGCTTTACTTTACCTCTGACTCCTTACTTACAAACCAGCTTCACTCCATTAGTAATCCCCTATGATTCCATAGTATATAAACCTCCGTAACTCCTGTACTTCCCCTCAGTTTGAATATTAACTTAGTCTAACTCCTTCTCTCCACTTGAGTCTTGAAGACTCTCCTCTGTAACCTCCGCTTGACTTGACATCTAGTATGTCTTAAGTCCAACTCTGACCCCTCAGTAAATTCCAGGACAACAGGACTCTTGACAAGGGTGCACCACATACAGTGAAGCCAAGTCCCATCTGTATAGACAACTCCAGAGTTCTGGAGTTCGTTCTCCCCTCGGAGTTTGCCTGAACTTAACAGTACTGCTCTGAGTGAGTAACACCACTTCCCAACAGTCAGTAGTGTGTGGACTAAGCTCAATCCTGTCAACATGTAGGTGGCACCTGCAATGTAAAGTTAGATCTGTGGGATACTTTATTTAAGAATGCAATGCACTGTAATTCCTCAAGATTGAGTCCAAAACTAATGAACATACCCAGAGTTATCTCCTCATGGAGATATTGCTCATCACCATCTTTAAAAGCCTTCGTGTCCTGCTTTGCTAGCTGTAGCCAGATTGAGTACTGAGTCAGTACTAACTTGCAAGTGAGTGAGGAACGTGAAGCATTGCAAAGGCTCACCATTAGTCTTGGACTTGAAAGGATTGGGCTCCATAAGATCAGGTTCCCAACAAACAATCTTCATTTGCCATGCCAAAAGGGCTGTTTCATCATTTTGCACAACGGCTGCTTTGAGTTCATCCAGAGTGCTTTTATGCTCTGCATGTTCTTTCAAGGCTTCTCATAGCTTGTGCCCTAAAAAGGTACCTACTTACAATCAACTTCATCCTTGTCCACTGTTGTCAAACCATAATGTACCCATTCTGCAAACCTTCTTCCAGTTATAATCCCTGAAGTGATTGTTTAGAGTGTCTCAGTGATTCCAGGGCCTATCTCCTTGGTACTGGATGCCACTGGATTTATACTGGCCCATTCACACACTGGCACCTCACTGTCAGTGTGTCCAATGTGTGGAATAAAGTTGAAAGAATACCAAGTTTGGCAGCACATGATATAGGCAGGGAGATGAAATTTTAGTATGAAAAACTTTACTTGTTTGTTGTCATGCTGGATTTGCATTGGAAGGGGGAGCATTATGATCTGATCCCAGAGATTTTTTGACCATTGACATGCAATATCATATGACACATTGAGGGTTTGTAGGGGGGAATGATGGAGACTTGAAAAGAACAAGTAGTCCATGTTAAGATATCTAATTGTTGGTGAGTACATGCAGGTTTTACTAGCAGACAACATTCTGCTCCCCTTTTTGAAGATCTCCAACACTGTTTGGTTGTTTTCAAGTTGTGCTGAGCACATTCAACAGTCCCTACACCAGTCACTGCCAGTTCAGAGCTATTTTTGACATCCACTAGGTTGACAGCATCACGGCTTGAGCAAGAACTCTTCTATGGCAGGCATGAGATATGAGATATGTACAAATTCACAAACAAACACTTACTGGTTGTATGACATTCACCCAAATCTTCAAGTACTCTTTGTATGTGCATTCATCTACAAAGTAGGCCCATCTGTTGCTCAAACTGGGGTCTGCCTCATTGCTAGATATAGCCTTCTGTTTGAGATGAAAGTTGACATCTAGTACAATGCAAAGTGCATAGAGCCAGCTGAAGTGCATATTAATGGCCATGATGCAGTTACAGGGCATGAGTACATACCTTTTTGCCCAGGAAGTAAATTTCCAGTCATTGGGCAAGTTCTTCCCTGGCTAGGGATATGCTGGGGATAGCATGGCACAACCCCCATCTGCTATTCCTGGGATTCCCATAGGATCATGGCCACAACCCAATCATTTGAGCATTTTAAGGTTTCACCATTTGTGCACCACATGAAGGAATGCTTCATACCAATCCTGAGACAATGTCACCACACAATGATGTTGAAGCTTTATAATGCATATCTTATTGACTAAACCTGTGTTATCTTGGTGATGAGTGAGTAAGCAGCTTGGTAAAATTCATATGTGGACACTTTGGACTCAAATGACAAAAGTTGGAATTCCTCCAACAGATGGAAAGTGGCAGCAGACCATGGGTTAACTGAGGTAGAGGGAAATCACCATATCCACAGAAGTTGCAGAGTATAGTCTTTGGCATGTTTGCAGTGGCAAAAGTCCACAGCTACCTCATGGATCCCATGGCTATCAATCACTATGAAATTACCATCAAATGCTTGTTGAGGGCTAAGGCATTTTTCAGGGGGTAGGTAGCCTAGCTGAATATACAACCCAATCACTTTCAATGATGTGTGTTTGAAATACTGCCTCTTCCACTCCTGGAAAATTTCAATGTTGTGTTTGCATCTAAAGATAACCTAGTACCTTGATGTGATGTAGGGGATTCACTGCATGCTGCTGTATGATGCACTGTTTGCAGTACATAACACTGCTGAAGCAATCAGTACACCAGTAGCAAGCTGCTGCAGACTTGCATTCTCCACATTGGCCATTGAGCCCCTGATCACCCCTGCCCTCCAAACGTATAATCTTTTGTAGGAAAAGCTCATGGTCATTGAGCTAAGTGAGTAAAGGATGATCCTATAGTAAGTAACTTGTAGTAATCTAATAATTCCATGGATTTTGGGAATACACTTACCCCTGCTGTGTGCCTGCACTTACAAGCCTCTGCAAGATCACAGATCTCTGAGGAAGTCTCATCAAATGTGTCAGTAGATGGAGCAAAGTCTTGTCATGGTATATAACCTGATGTCATTGATGGTTTGCTGACCGATAACAGGCGCTGAGACTGGCAAATATGGCCAAGTGCATTTACAATGAATTGGTGGTGTGGTATGTTTTTCTCATTTGAACAAGCATCAGAAAGGCTAAGAGTCCCATTTGAACTAGAGCACATGTATATGTTCAGAGTGGGCTTTGCACTCTGTTT
>JBBPQV010000324.1:0-24747 GCA_038092675.1 Boletus rufocinnamomeus
GTATACGTATACTTACAACACACATATCAGCTATATCTACCTCGTAACTCTATGTCACCTCGTATTTACGTTTTTAACTGATCGTTGGACTGGGAAAGCGTCATGGGCTTGCTTGTACGAAGGATTTGAAGTGCGTTTTTCAAATGGGAACCATTGGGATGTTTGTCTCCGGTCTTGCCCTTGGTGGTGTTTGCTCCAAGGCTAGTCTCGGAGGGTATGACTATGTGGATACCCGTGCTATGTAGGTCGGGGGGACGGCGTACGCTCGACGGGTCGGGTCGCACTGCACCGTTCTGGGACGGAGCTCGACACGCCGATTCGCCCCAACTTGATCACGCACACGAGACGCTGTTCGTAAGTTATAACCGGCACTAGTACATACAGCCGAGGAAGGGGAGTGGCGACGCGGTCGGTACCGTTCAAGTTGAAGCGCAACAAAAGGGTCCCGGCGACTCGGAGAACGCGTCCGCCGAGTCTCGGTCCAGATTTGAAGCATGCGTAACATGGAGCATGGAGCGTTGGGCATGGTGAGGTCTGAGATGTACATCATGATGTGAACAGCGAGCGGCGGCATCACGCCTGCGAGGAGGGACCAAATCGTGTTCACGACGCGTATGTATTTGCTTTGTTTGGGGGCGATGAACGCATCGGGTCGTCGCCTGTTTTCTCTTTTAGCGTTTATTGTTTGCTGGCAGGGTGAGCTCATCCTTCGAACGCGTCGCGTCTCGCCCGGGCCCATCAACCCACAATCTCCCCGTGAGGCGAGGGGTGCATCTATTCGCTTCAGACATCGATAGCATTCGATTGGCAGTCTCACTACCAAACGATCTCACCCCGTTCCAACACCCCCAACACCTCCACCCCTCCAACGCTTCTCCGATCCCGAAAAACGGTCATGATCGATGCCTCTTACCAAAAAAAAGTGTATTTCATGCCCATACATTTGTCTGCGCGATTGGGCACATCGTCTGTAAACCTCCTCCATTGCAATGCCTACAACACGTCAGTCCAACGAGCTTTGTGCAGATACCACGTTCGTTTGTGGCTCACCTGAGACGCCGCGTGATCCCCCCTTCCCTCCCCTACCATTAACCCAGCCCAATCTCTATTTCTCCCTCCCTCCCCCCTCACCTCTCTCTGTGCCACTCGACACGTCCACTCATGGTGCGTCCTGTAGCGACACCCATCGTCCGTCGACGTATCCCCACACGATGCCTTTGGGGAGGATGATGGTCTTGAGCGTCGGACACGCCTTGTGCCACAATGTCGCAATCTCGGATTCGTTTTCGGACGAGAACGATCCGGGAGCCATGAACGTGAGATATCTAAGCGCCTTGAAGTGACTCAACGAGGGTGCCGTCTCGACGAGCAGTTCCTGTCGACGCACGAGCGTGGACGGCAAAGGAGAGAGAGACGCACGTGAGCGGGCAAGAATCGACAAAAATAGAAGAGTTGAATCAGAAAAATAATAATGAGAAAAAAAGACGCGATGGGACTTGCCTGGGTAGAGTGTCGTACGAGGACGACGGCGTGGAGGGCTTCGAGCGTAGGTAGTCGTTTCGAGATTTCGGTGATGAGCGTTGCGGGTGGTCCGATGTCAAACGACATCACGGTCAGCCGCTTCAATGGGCGGGTGGAGAGGAGCAACGCGTCGAGCGAGGTCGTCGCGTCCCCGGGGTACAGCGACATCGAGACGCTCTCGATCGGTCGACCGCGGACAAAGTCGGCGGTGACGTGTGGCGAGGAGAGGACGGTACGAAAGTGTTTTAGGCGGGGGAGAGCTTGAGGCGGGAGGGGAAAGGTATGAACGGGGTTGAACCCCCTCAGACAGATTTCGACGAGGTTATGCTGCGTCTCGAAGAAGCGGGCGAGGAGAGGTTCGCATCGCATCGAGGTGGTGAATACTCTGAGGGAGAACGTGCATCCTTGTAGGATCCATGCGAGATTGGACGGGTTGTCGTTGGCGGAGAATTCAAGGCCGAGGTAGGAGAGGTGGTCGAGACGTTGGAGGGTGCGGTGGAGGAGACGGAGGAAGTTGGCTGTGAGGATGTTTTCGTTCCATTCGAGGTCGAATCGACGGACGAACGGGGGGTAGAAATCGTTGCGGGCGAGGGTTTTGATGAGGCGGAGGGCTCGCGTTGGGGGAATGTCGATGAGCGAACGGTATAGGACGCGGGCGGCGGTCTGGTGGACGAGAGAGTTGGTTGTGAGTATCGGAACGAGATCGCCCCGCGAGATGTGTCCGAGAACGAGTTCCAACGTCTCTGGGGGTAACATATTGTGTGCGGGCAAGGATGAGGTCGGACTCGGACTTTCCCTTTTCATCACTTCGGTACAAGGTTTCATCAAGCTCATGAGTCGGATATTATTAAGTACCATCTATATTGATAACCATATTCGTTTCTACGTCTTGTACTCTATTGTACCTTGACCGTCTTATCTTCCTGAACGGATCCCTCGGCGATAGCCTCAGCACGCTGACCCTCCGCTTCGATCTCGGCCATGAGTTGACGCTCAGCAGCCTCCTGCTCCGCCTTGCTCTTGCCCTTCATGGCAGCCTTGCTTGCAGCAATGCGGTTACGGTACTCTTGGTACTTGTCATCGGTGCCGAACACGCGATCGCACCAGCGGAAAGAAGTGGAAAAGTTGTTGGTGAAAGCCATGTGGTGGAAATCATGGTGCTCGGCACCCGACCAGAACGGAACAATGTGCTGCAATGACCATGGGAAGTCTAGGGATGCCAAAGTAAGACAATGCTTCCCGAACAAGTCAAACGACACAAACCATAACCGCTGTGTGCGTCAATGGCCTGGAACAGACGGAGCGTGATCCAAACGTAAACAGTGAAGATGTGGAGGTTGCGGGTGAAGTAGCAGTAGAGGATGGGACCAGCGATCGTACCAGTGCCGAGGATGAACACCTCAGCAGGGTGGGCATACTCTGCAGCAAGACCGAAAGGAGCCGAATACTTGTGGTGAATCTTGTGAATATGTTTGTACAATACTCCCCAGTGAAGGGCTTGGTGAGCTAAATCAAGGTTGTCAGACGGCCGACCACTGGAAAAATGGGTTGCTCGTACCAAAGTAGTGGAACATGTCTTCAAACACGAAGAAAATGGCAACTTGCGGGAGCATGGTCTGCCAAGATGGGAAGGGTACTTGGTAGGTCTGCATACCCAACGTTTCTGCCATTGGGTGGAACAACCAAATCTAGAAGCATGATTTTCAGTGTCTTTGAGAGTTGTCACAGTCGCGAATGACTGACAGCGGGCAATTCGATGGTGAAATGGGAGAAAAGAACCTGCTTGGTACATTCCCATTGTTCTGCGGCGGTAGGAACCTTGGTAGGCTGGAGTTTCCACTTCTGGAAGTATGGAATGGCGTCGATGATAATCCAAGGAACACAGCGTCCGAAATATACAATCTTGGAGTGAATCGACGTCAGCAGACAATACCTAACGCTGGGTGCGCTACTTACTTCGTGTAACAAGAAACTCATAAGACCTGTAGCAATGATAGGGTTGTCGATCCAAATGTACCATGCAGCCCAGAGCTGTTCCAACCAGCTGAGCTTCGATAGGTCGACATGAGCGTAGAGTTGGTGAGCAGTCGCCTGAGCAGCTGCAGCTGCCGTCGCGTTGAAGGCCATGGTTGAGGTGCGGACAAAGTCTATGACGGCACGGGTCCCTCTTTATGCAAAATGCAAAAAATCGAATTACACACGATCAATGATGGCGTGACCGGACAGCCAATCAGAATCGATTATGTCATCCTCGGCCTTCCACCCGCAAAAAATAGAACAGCGCAAGCTTTGTGGTCGAAGATCAAGAAGAAATCCCTTACCTTGACTCTCTAGTCTGTCTACGGGAGACAATGCCAAACCTGCGGTGCCAAGCAGAAGCCTACCCCCGAATCCGAGGAGTGACGGTGCTACCTGTTGCCAAACCACAAGCTGACTCCACCATCTGCCATGAGTACATGGTTGTGTATTTTAAACTCAAGATGGCTGCATGGGAAAGCTCCTCGACGTCGAAGTACCGGCAAATCGTGAATCATTCGTCGTTAACCGACAATTTGCTCACCATGGTGGTTCCGCCATCATATCGAACGCGACCGAGGATGGCCTCCAAATGTTGAGCATATAATAGTATGCCTCAGTTTTCATAATCTTTGTTTCTCCAACATTCCCTGACCCTTGTTCCGATTTGTTCCGATTATTTATATATGGGGATTAGGAAGCCTTGAGACATATAAATGTCACTCTACACGCAAAATCTGGCCTCGCATGGCATCAGAAAATCCATCGTACGATGGACTAGTTCGCCCGAAATGAGTTTGGGATAGTGACACGCTCACAGCTTGAGAACAGTCTTCGCATTGCAGGTTATGTCGCATCCCTCGGCCTTTACGGGGCGGCCGAGCAGAACAGAGCTGACCAAGTCTCGATGTTGGCCCACTCGTACCAATGAGAGTTGGTGATGTCATCATCTCACTTAGACTGACGTCGTAGCATTCCAGCATTGGGGGCGTACATGGTCGAGCGGCTGGCAGTCCCTGACATTTAAATACAAGGTGCCTCGCCCTACCCTCTTCCCTCCAGCAACACACGCTGCGCGTTCCCTCCACCCTCTGCCATCCTTGCCACCTCCCACCCCCATTCGTCTTTCGTTATGGTCTTGTTGATCAAGAACAAACACGCCTCTTCCGAGGATTTCGCTCATTTGTCCGATTCACCCGCTGGTGATATGCCCAGGAGGCGGCTCGCCAAGCTCAGCATGCAGAGCCTGAGGAACGTTGGTGTTCCAAAGGCAAAGTCCATGGTATGAATACCTCGATGATCTCACACCAAGCCGCCTGACGAGCCTACCGCATCGTAGCCCCATATCAACCTCTTGGCAGAAGGAGCGTCGCTCAAAGCACGCTGTACGGCCGTGCTGAATGCCGACCTTCACAAACTGAAGCCGAGAGACCTCATCGCGCGAAAGGTCAAGTCCGCGAAGGAGGACCTCAGGCAATTTTTCGACAACGCGTCCCCGAAGCAACATGTCGAACCCGCCAGAGGACCCAGCGATTCGACTTCTATAGAGCTTGCTTGTTCAACGACAGCTTCCAATGTCGGCACCTCTAGCTCCTTGGATCCTTCGTCTTTATTAGCCATGTCCCTCCCTGCCCCTCCGGACGAACATGAAGAGGAGGACGAAGACCATGTCCAACGCTTGGTCGTTGTTGCCCAAAGTTGGTTGGACTTCGAACGACGTTTTTCTCGACGCCGTGCGCTCTTGGATCAGGCGATAGAGGAAGCGAGGCATGACTTCTGCCAGGCTCTCGTTCAATCGTTCTCGGATTGCTCTCCCACTGCTTCCCCGCTGCAGGTACCTCAGTCTTCCGGCAATCTCGCTGCCTTACCCTTGCCTCATCCTGTCTCTTCTTCCCCGGTGGCTTCCACAGCACCGTCTGCAATCACCCTAGCGGATCAAACGGCCGTCTCACCCTGTCTGTTTGAATACGTTGAACCACAAAAACCCGCTCAGTCGCCTGAGTTTTCAGATGAAGACCTCAAGCGAGAGTGGGACAACTTCTCTTTCTATTCAAGTCAAGACGAGGAGTGGACCTCCGAGGTCGAGTCTCGCAAGCAGAATGCCATGAACCAAGCGTTGTCGGATATGAAGAGGAAGCTAGCCGTCCCCGTTCCAAAACTCTCTTCCTACTTTTCCGACGATTCATTGGCAGATTCTGCCGCGCACCGGACACTGGTGAATCCTCGAGTGTCTTGTTCCGGTACATCCTCCAAGGAAGCCGACAACAGTTCCTTCTACTCGGCCGATCAGGAGGATGAGGCAGAAGAGGATGACGAGTCTGTTGCGGTCTCGCGTCCCGACTCCCCAGCCAGCACCACAACACTCGACTTTGATGCGACTATCGTTCCAACTTGCCCTGTCGAATTCTCGCTGTCGAGTCAGATAGACGATCCTACATCGGACGAGAAGCAAGACTGCTTGGATCCTACGGCAGCGGATATTGCAGACGGGACCGACGACGTCTGGGAAGTACTAGCTACTTATGTACCGAGACTCCTCACTCGTATCTCTGAGGAGTCGCTCGCAGACGAGTACGAGATCGAGGCGACCGCTCAATTTCCTCCACTATCCTTCCGACGTCCCGTCTCGCAGTACAGGAAAGTCTTGCGGTTCCGATGCCAGGGCACATTGCGTCTCGATCGCACGATTCAAATCGACTCTACGCCTGCGGTACTCATGGCGGAAGGCACAGGGTCTTCTGAGGCAGCATCTTCGAAAGTGGAGACCTCCATCACAAGCGCGGACTTGGGTAGCGACCCTAGCTCGTCGTCCGTGCCGAACCCTGCAAAAACACTTCGTAGGGTGAAAAGGTTTATGGACCCAAAGGTAAGCCGTCAAGGTCGAGTCGGTCGGCATTATCTCTGATTCTCTTTGGCCAGAATCCGGTTCGACCTCCGACTGTGCAGAGTACGTCGTCAATCGAGACAATATGCGAGACGATTTCTCTGCACGAGGAAGCCTGTCTCCCGGAGTCTCAGGCTCGACGGCTTCGGAGGGTTCCAGGATGTCTCAACTTGAGGGTACGTTCTTTTACATTTTTCCTAGCTCACATCGGCTTATTTGCACATCTAGGGGGCTTTCGGTGGGACGGACATCTCTACAGAAACCCCGCCTAGCCTCTCCAGGACAGAAGAACATTCTCTCCAAAGCCTTGGAAGACGCTCTAGCTTCAAGGTAGGCTTCCTTCGCTTTACGTCCATCATGGAGGTTAACGAACATCTACAGGAACGACACCGTTCATCAGACTTGGAGGACGGTTGCGAAATTCAGCCAGTTTCTTCTCGTTGCCGCACATTCACGAGGGAAGATTCTGCCAAGCCGCCCATTCCACCGAAGCCTTCTGGTTTCCGCTTGCATCGGAGGAGGATCCGGCTTTCGTCCGCTACCATTCAAGAGCCCTCTTTTCTGTGCTCGCGCTGCGACCCATCCTCGTCGCTTCCACTTTGGTCATGTGCCAAGATTACACGGTCAAAGGGAAAGCGGGGTCGTCCCCCCAACGAGTCGACGAAGGCTCTCAAGAAGCGTCTTGATTCCATACTCATTGATCCGGAAACGATTCATGGCCATCCTCCCCAGCGGTACGTGGCTAGTTCCTTGTCAGTCATCGAGTCTTGATTTCGAGTTTCCACACAGATGTCGCGAGAAGTTCCCATCTCCCTCGCCTGTCTGTGAAAATAGAAAAGCAAAAACGTCAAAAAATAGGAAAACCCTAAAAAAATATCAACAAAAGCAAACGTGATGCAAAACGTCGAAAATCAGGAAACCTCCAAAATCAGGAAGGCCATATTTCTCTTGTGACCTGTGACCTGGTGAGTTCTGGTTACGATACTCTCCCGACTCTGAGCTGATGGTCGTTGTCCATCCAGCGAAGATCAAAGTCACCTTTCCAGGTGGACTGGAGTCGACCGTCACGGTAGATGTCCCTTGAGCGTTTCCGAGGATCCCTTTTGTCACCTGTGGTGCGTGTGTTTACCTTATCATATCTTCGCATGCTCATCTAGTCGCAGGTTAGCTATGAGGCGCCAGCCAGAGCTGGCGATCAGCTACACCTAGGTGTCTGGGAATACGATGTTACGACGCGACTGTCGACTGTCAAGCGACGAAGACACCGTTGTCAGCGGCATCTTCATAACGCCGGACAACAAGATATTGATGAACGCCGACTATGGTAACAAAGCCCTTGATGACAGTATGCGCCAAAGCGTTCAAGAGCAAGAATGGCTGCCCAGCGCTGAAGCAACTGTGGTGATTACCGTGCGACACGTTCCGTTCGACGTTTGGGACCACATTGGGCTTCGTCCGGTATCGGCCACTGGACATTTGGGGCGAAACATTACTCTTGTGAATGCGAGAGCCCTGACCCCCATGTTCCTTGGTGGAATGGAATCGTAGGGGAGCGTATGATGATGGTGATTTTTGTTGCAGAATGTTGGGATGGCTGTCGGGTCGGCAGAGTTCGCACCAGAGAGTGCCCGTGCTTGAGCCTCAAAGTGTAATATAAAACATCAAACTAGTGAATGTGGTCACGGAAGCGGTAGCGTTGAACCTTCCAACTCCTTGATTTCATTTACTAGTTTGATTTACTATAGACAACTTGAATGCTTGTTTGCTCTTCTGTACCGAGACCCGATCAGTTTGTAGCACGTGGCAAAAAAGCTAGGCTGATTATCCGGTGCAATTCGAGTCACTCGCTCGTAATACACACCTTTCCCTCCTACCACCACGTCCTTTGACCCAAGATGGCATCGGAAGAACAAGTGGCGAAAAAGTACAACTTGATCACTCGCCGACTTCAAGAAGTTCTTGGAGGCGATATCATCAAGGGTATTCTTGCCGAGGGCAGATCGCCCAAAGCCTACTGGGGTACGCGCCCCGTTTCCTATCCTCGATCAAAGAGACTGACTCGATTGGCCCATAATAGGTACTACACCAACCGGACGCCGTACGTTCTCTGTCGTCTGAAACTTGTACTGAGGACTCATCATCCATTATGCAGCGCACATTGGATACTTTGTTCCGTTGACCAAGATCGCAGATTTCCTTAGAGCGGGCGTAGAGGTAAAGATTCTCCTCGCTGGTACGTCGACCCTAGCTTAATCGCAAGAAGACCTAATCCCTGACCACACACCCACATACACATCTCAGACGTCCATGCATTCCTCGATAACCTCAAGGCACCTCTAGACCTCGTCGCTCACAGAACGAAATACTATGAATTCATCCTACGAGCTGTCTTCACCTCGCTCGGCATACCCACGTCGAAATTGACGTTCGTTCAAGGTTCCGACTACCAGCTCTCGCGAGAGTACAACCTGGATAATTACAAGCTCTGCACGATCGTGACGGAGCACGATGCCAAGAAGGCAGGATCGGAGGTCGTGAAACAGGTCGAGAGCCCACTGTTGAGCGGATTGATTTACCCTGGGCTACAAGCGCTCGACGAACAGTACCTTGGCGTCGATTTTCAATTCGGAGGGGCAGACCAGGTGCATTCCGGGATTGTGTCGGTCGTCGTCTGGTATGGGGGATCTGAACTCTTTCTTTTGAACAGCGCAAGATATTCACCTACGCAGAACTGTACTTGCCGAGATTGGGTTATGCCAAGCGGGCACATCTGATGAATACGATGGTCCCGGGTTTGATGGGCGGCAAGATGTCGTCTTCGGACCCAGACTCGAAGATAGACTTTTTGGACACGCCGGAAGCTGTGAAGAAAAAGATCAAGAAAGCGTTTTGCGAGGAAGGGAACGTGGCTGATAACGGGTTGCTTGCGTTCACCAAGGCCGTGCTGATACCCATAAGCGAACTACGCTTGGAGCGATCACGTGGGGATACGGGCGAGGACGAAGAAGAGGGCAAGGAATCGATGGGGTCTCAAAAGGCGTTTGTGACGGATGACGCGCCAGAAGGGACGGTGTTTACGATCACTCGGGAGAAGGGTGGAGGACCGAGTCATTACAAAACCTACCAAAAGCTGGAGGACGACTATGCGGCGAAGAAGATACATCCAGGTGATCTCAAGTCGAGCGTGCGAGATGCGATCGTCAGTTTGCTGGAGCCTATACGGTCGGCGTTCCTGGCGAACGAGGAATGGCAAAAGATCGAACAACTGGCGTACCCAGATCCAAACGCAAAGAAGGAACTAAAGAAGAAGAAGGCGAGTTTCGTTGTCTCTAGTTGGACCGTGTGCATGCTTACAGTACGCCCCACCCACAGGAGAAGGTGTACCATCCCCCGCCACCGGGAAAAGGCAAAAATGCCAAAGCCGTCGATGGTGTTGTGACCGACGGGACGACGCCATCTGAACCCCCTACGGGTCAGCCTGATGGAGTGCCAGTGGTAGACCCGGCATGACGATCAGATTTCGGATACTACATAGATAGCGGGTGCATTATTAGCCGTAATGAAAAGTCGCGTGACCATGACGACGCGTTCTATCTGCGTGTTTGTGATTTCGTATGGACCGATACTAACACACCATCCTCAAGACCATCACGTTGCAGCCACCCATTTTCAGAGAATGCCGCCACTTTCCTCGTACTACCGGGATCCAACGTACGATTTCTACCAGATATCGGGCTATAGAGCCCATTCAAATGGGTGGTGAGTATCATTTGACTCGAGTGGCCCCTTTCAAGGTATTCCTACCAGTTCCAATCCAGGTTCAAAATGTACGATGATAAACCAATGACTCAAGCTATTGCTACTACGAAATCGAAGCTTTTCCGACCGGGGGGACAGGACTCGCCAGTCGAGCTCGTCCTGGGTACGCTCATGCATCCATCACTTTGTCCAATGATCTCATGCGTATCAGGAATTCTCCCCTCTGGTGCATCTTACCTGTTGATGTCGAGCGAGCAGATGCTCGAGTTCACGCACAAGCACCGCCTTAAGATCCCAAGGGACCCATGGGAAGCCACGGAATTTCTTTCGCTGTCGCCCATATACTTTAACTCGCTCACGGAACTTTCCGACAAGATCGCGACGTACAAGCAACGTCCGCGAAACAAGAACAGACGCGAATTCGAGCAACCAGAGGATAACAGTCAGGCGAATCGAGGGTATGTCAAGACGGGGTCGGATGTCGTCCATTATAGGGCGTATTTCGAACACCAGAGGTAGGTGTGATATCGCTCTCCTTGCCATGAGCCCACTAACGGAACTGTACAGAACTCTGTACAGACTTCTCACAAGGGATCTCGAGCCGGGCAAGGTCGGACTGGCTTCGCCATCTTGGTTGGGTTGCGTGCGCGTCGTGTCGCTCGTACTCGGAGAGTGGAGCGTCGATAACCGGCGCAGAAATGAACGCTTGCAAGAACCCCGGCTGGTCGACGCCGGCTGGACAGATGCCTTGTTCCCGTCCTTCTTTCAACAACTCACAGGCTCCGAGACGGTCCATCTCCAGTTGAGCTCGAGTATGAAAAATCCTTGCTCCAAGGTAACGTGTACCGCTGAACGCCCCGCGCACTCGCCTTGATATTGGGTTTCTAGAATCCCTACTTTTCCAAGGTCATCGAGAACGATCAGGCGGGGCTCTACTCGCGATTGCGAAACCTGCTCGGTCACGACACAAACAAGAGCGGGATCCCTTTGATAGTGCTCGTGCACGACGAAGAAATGGTGCGCGGTGTGCTTTCGCGTGCAGGCATCGATGTCGACACGTGGTCCTCTGGCCTCTCAAAATTACTCCCACTCGCTCCCGTCAGGGTATGTCATGTCATCGTTCTGTGGATATCTCGTCTGATCGATATACAGAACCGGCACGAGTTAGATTATACATCCAACCCTACCATCCTCCCGAGTCCCAGCATCGTCGATATGCAAAAGCTCGTCAAAGCCGTGATGGAGACCAATCCAGGGCATACCGTCCCTCACAGCGCCAAGGTGTTGCACATGCAAACGGAAACCAGGACGTGTGCCGGCGACGACAGTCTGTAAGTCCTCGCTATGCCATGCCATCGATTCGACTCGCATTCATCTCACGCATTGCTCCAGGTTACAGTTACGCATGTGGACGTCGATGGCGCAAGGACTCGCCATCGACGAGCAACACAAGGAACGATCGTCTCACCAGCCTGATCGTGCGCAGGTGCTAGCACCTCCTCCACAGCAAGAAGCACATGTGGAGGTGGATCCAAACGACGTTGACCCGAACGACATGCCCCCTGGGCCTCTACCCACCATTGCAGACGATTTTTCCGACGGCGACGACGACTGGTGATATAAGACGATGTAAGAGACCTCTGAGACTGCATGCTGGGAGAAATTTGATCCGTGGAGAATACCAAGGATACCCAGTCTCGGGAGGATTAATGGTTTTTTGTCGATTTACCATGTAACTTGTCAATGTCGTGCACCACTGTTGAAATATGTTGCTCTCGCGTGTTTCAAGCGTTGTCATTGTCAACTTGTTGTCAACCGTCAGTCAAGTTGCGGACGATTTTCAAATTTCGAATATCAATGGGATTGTTTCAGAGTTGATCTACGCAAGAAAACTGTACACTCCCCGCATTCCTTTAATCTACGCCTAGCACCAGGAATATACAAACAGTAACCCGCGCTGGCAAAGGAAGGGTCGTCTGAGAAAGACGGTCGATTTTGCACCAGAAATCCACTTCAGGAGCTGCAATGGAAAGGTTGCTGCGCCTGTACACATTGGTGCTGCAGAAACGATAGTTCTAAAGTACAGAGATAATGATGCATCAGAACGATGGTATTGTGTCGAAAAGAACATGGTTGGTGGAAAGCAAGCTTTTCTGCCACGATATTTGTCCCTGTTTTGTCGTGACGGGGAATAGTTTTGATCTCCACTCGAGCGAGTTATAGAATAAAAGAAAATCCTTATGCCTGACTAGCGTAACAGTCGTAGAATTAAAAACAAGGACATCAAACACAAATGAAGACCAATAGCGAAGTACCTAAGTTTTCGTCGTAAAAAGAAATGGAAACGGGCGGAAAGCAAACATCAATTGCTTGCTGTTTTACGTCTACTGTTCCTCCTCTACTGGTACTTCCTCCTCGTATTCACCCTCTTCCTCAACACTAACAAATATGTCAGCGATGGCGTCTGTGGGTTTGGATGCACACTCACGTAGCGTCCTGGTATTGCTGGTATTCGGCAATAAGATCTTGCATGTTTGACTCGGCTTCCGTGAACTACCAGCGACGTTGAGTATACGGTAACTCCAACACGGCAAAAAGACAAACCTCCATCTCATCCATACCCTCTTGTGTGTACCAGTGCAAGAAGGCCTTGCGCTTGAACATGGCAGTGAAGTGGTCGCTGACACGCTTGAAGAGTTCTTGGATGGCAGTTGAGTTGCCCAAGAACGTAACCGCCATCTTGACACCACGCGGAGGGATGTCACACTGTGCTGACAGCACATTGTTGGGAATCCACTCGACGAAATAAGCCGAGTTCTTGTTCTGCACATTTTGCATCTGCTCTTCCACTTCCTTCATGGAAACCTTGCCGCGGAATACGGCGGCAACCTGTAAAAGATTATGAGCACATGATAATGAAAATATCGGCAAGCTTACGGTGAGATAGCGGCCGTGTCTTGGGTCCGAAGCAGCCATCATGTTCTTGGCATCAAACATTTGTTGTGTCAACTCGGGAACGGTGACAGCGCGGTATTGTTGGCTGCCGCGTGCGGTCAAGGGAGCGAAACCGGTCATGAAGAAGTGGAGACGAGGGAAAGGAACTTGAAAACCGCACATTAGTCGATACAAACGCAGATCTAGATCACAACATACCCATGTTGACAGCGAGCTTGCGAAGATCCGAGTTCAATTGACCAGGGAAGCGCAGGCACGTAGTAATACCAGACATGACGAAAGACACAAGGTGGTTGAGGTCTCCATAAGTGGGCGTCGAGAGCTTAAGGGTCCTGAAGCAAATGTCGTAGAGAGCTTCATTGTCGATACAGAAAGTCTCGTCAGAGTTTTCCACGAGCTGGTGTACCGAGAGAGTAGCATTGTAGGGCTACAAATAACATAAGCGGAGCGAACCAAATGAAAACAAATAAAAAACTACCTCGACAACGGTGTCCGAGACAGCGGGACTTGGGACAACCGAGTACGTGCACATCATACGGTCAGGGTACTCTTCCCGAATCTTGGACATGAGAAGAGTTCCCATTCCAGCACCAGTACCACCACCAAGTGAGTGGGTGATTTGGAAACCTGTGATTTACGGATCATATCGTGAGTCTTGTTGAGCTCGAGGAGTGCCCACCTTGAAGGCAGTCAGTACCCTCAGCCTCCTTTCGCACAACATCCAAGACGGAGTCGACCAGCTCCGCTCCCTCGGTGTAATCTGAGGTCCAGATTTTAGTAAAAATATGTTTTGGGCGGCATGAACGACTTACGTCCTTTGGCCCAATTGTTACCAGCACCACTCTGTCCGAAGATGAAGTTGTCGGGACGGAAAAGACCACCTAGAGGACCGGAGCGGACAGAGTCCATGGTTCCGGGCTCGAGATCGACCAAAACAGCACGAGGAACGTATTTGTTTGACCCGATCTCATTATAGTAGACCGAGATACGCTCGAGCTGCATGTCATTGGTTCCCTTGTAGAGACCATCCCGCTCGATACCATGCTCATCGGAGACCACTTCCCAGAATTTGGCACCTATTCGATGAAAACAAGAAACATGAACACAGGATGATGGCAGCCAATTTGGCGATGGCTCAAAGCTCACCGATTTGGTTACCGCACTGTTATCGAAAACACGTGTAAGTGGCATGGTGTGCCGCAAGGATGTTGTGGGCTTACCTGGCCAGTCTGAATGTGGACGATTTCACGCATGCTGAAAAGAGAGCGATCAGATTGGAGTGAACATTGGAAAATGATTCGATGTTTGAACACCGAACGCGAGGATAAACGTCGCGCACGACGCGCACAAGACACGGCGGTGCGCGACGACGACGAAGAGAGACACGTACATTGGGGGTTTGAGAAAAGGAAGTCGTTAAGGGATGGCGTTGGGACACGAATGGAGGAGTGGTCAAAAACGAGAACGTGCAGCCGGGTCAAGGGTGTACGCTTCTTTTTCAAGCGGCGACAAATATGGTGGCTGTGCTTTATTTTCCCGCCACTAAACACGAGTTTTCTGTGTTTACGACAGGGACGTGGACGCAACGCCAAATTTTACATGATCTGCATCGGCCATCATCGACTTGTACGCTTGATATTTGATACCAGGACCGCCTGGCGGCGCCTAGCTCAGCCTTGCGATGACCTCGAGGCACCAGGTGCCACCTCAGTGTGGCATCGGTTCTGAAACGACAGACTTCAAAGCTTCAACGATCCCGGAACGAGATGTGCCTAAACAGTAATTAGGTACCTGAAGGCTAAGCGTTTTGTACTGCAGTGTCTACCCCCTTCTGCGGCTTTCTCTTCGTCAACCATGAACACTAGCAACACGGGGGGCTCGAATCGGCCGCCATTCGGCACTTCCCCACTTTTGCCCAGATTTCAACCTTCTGTACACCGGATACCCACTCCAGGGATTGATAACGGGAGGCCACCGCGATATGTATGCGGCATCGTCATCGCTCATTGATCTCTTGATGTCATTGTCTATTTTAACCACAGGAACCTTTCGTGCTCAAAGTCTGGTTCGTCGGTGGGGTCGCTCTGCTCATGATATCCCTTGGCATTGCGTTGCAGGTCGCATTACATGTATCAGACACGCAGAACGGTATGTGAGCTGTAATGCAGAACTACTACAGTTGTATAACGGCCACAGGTTTCGCTGTCCCCACTGAGAATGTTTTCAGCTTTGTATCCACTCAGTTTTTGACGGTGAGCACAGTAACTTAATCTGTCATTCCGGTGGCTGATGACAGTGATCGCAGTCTTTTTTCCCTACGCTCCTCATCATACCCCTTGCGTTATTTTGGTCGGTAGCGGAGTGGATGCTCCGATGGTATCAGGTACGTCAGTATGTGATGGTGTGCGGCAGTCACAGTAACCTTCAGTAGCCGTACGTGACGCTGTCCGAGGGGAAGACACCCGCTGCACGTAGTATCCTCCTGGACTATGTGAGCTTTCTCCAGTCCTTGTCTTTAAATGTCTGTTGAACAAGTAGACTAGATCGCTTTGAAGTACCATCCCCACTTTTGCGCAAAGGTCCAACATATTGACATGTTTCACAGTCGATTGTCCACCCTTTACTATTCGTTGACTCATAGACATTACTTGATCTACGTTTCGACACTTATAGGACTTTCTACCCTATTGTTACAACCTCTGGCCGGTTCACTCTTGCAAGTGCGACAAGTCCCTCAGACATCTGGTTCGCCTCTGCGCACTACGTGTAAAAATTAGCTCGTTGACGTGGTATGCAGACACTGTTGCTCTCGTCACGAGCACCGTTGCCCTCTCGCCTGCCATAGATGACCTGGACGCTTTCTTCGCCTCCACAGGAGTAAGTTAATTTATTTCCTAAAATAGAAATATTTCAAGTTAATCCGAATTAGTTTGCCCTTGCTTCAGGTACGTATATTTTGGCGGTGAGGGGGGATGTCTTCTCATTCCCGCAGTCTACAACGACCTGGCAGACCCACCCTTTGTCCACGGGGACTGGACTGCAGCCCAATTTCAGGTAAGACAATTTCTATCTTGCATACCCCCACTGACCCTTCTCGATTGCGTCTTCGCTAGGCTCCACCAGGCTCCTACCTCAACGGTACTCTTGCAGTAAACACCACTGCTATTCAGACAGAGGTTAACTGTGTTAGCCCTTCTTCGCTTAACGTGACGAGTGCGGATGGAAGCTACGTTACATCAGCTACATTCCCTGGCGGGTGCTCTGCAAGCCATGTGTTTAATCCTGCCAACGGAACCGAGCAATTCAATGTTGTCAACGCTAGCACTTGCGCTTCACCGGGTCTAGACATTGTGTTTCAACCCGTCGTGTTTTGGTTCTACCTCAACGCCAGCAGTCCCCAGGTGGCGAGCGTATATTGTAACCCGACGATGAACGTGTTCACAGTCGGGACATCAATGGATCTTAGCAGCGGTGCACTCGGCCCTTGTACGATATCACTACCAGTGGAAGGCACCAATAATGTCACTGGAAGTCCGCAAAACGGACGCCCGTACAACGGGTAGGCATCCACTACGCTAGGCTTGTCCAAAGCAATGTCTGATCTCCTGCAGAGTTGTATTTGACCAGAGCGATAGTTTCAACGTTTTATCAAGATCACAAGCCATTAATTTTGGCATTCCTGATGCAATCTACCGCTACGCGGCCCAGCAACCTGGAGGACCGTTGACCGTTTTTCAAGATAATTACGGTTTCCTCAACGCCACCGAGGCCATCTATGCGAGTGTATTGATATGCATAACCCGACACCCTCTTATAATGTGTCCGCAGACCCAGCATCTCGCCGTCGCTGCCCAAGCTAATTACTTCCTAGCGAGCAATACGACGGTTCCCGCACAACTCACATCTCAAATCCCGCGTCTATTTGTAGAGTGAGATTTCTAAGATCCGATCTCCGGGGTCATCAGTCTCATCGTTGTTGACAGAGAACTTCCGACTCATATCCTTTCCTCTTTGGTGATTATTATCGGGATTGTCGGACTTGTGGTACACTACTTGCACAGACGAGCACGTCGCACACTCTGGCTGACGAGTCCTCCTGGTTCTATTGCTGCCATCGTGTCTTTGACGTCACGTTCTGGTTTTGGTGAACTCTTGCTACCATACGACGACGAACGACGGATGCAGGATAGTTTGGCTGGCCTGACGTTTTGTTTAGATCAGCGGACCGGTGCGATTGTTGCTGAGGAAGATTTCGGCGCGGCCGAGGGTGCAGATGGGGTGGCGCTGTTAGGGCGTAAGAGACCATACGGCAACCCCACATACCTAGTTGATGATGGTTCGGGAACACCACTCAAGGGTTCGGATGAAATTCCTTGAAGAACGACAGCGGACAATTTAAGCACTGACCTTTTCCTATGATACATGTTCTTTACATATTTCCTCCACACTATCTCCATGCGGACTCTGATTCTTTGATCGAGAGTTGTACATGTGCCTCCCATTCCAGAACTTCGTGCCAAGTCCATCCTTGAATGCACGTGACTCAAACACGTCGCGAAGATGGTACACAAATGTCAACAAATGTTTAGTCCCGAGGATATCGAGATAATTTTTCTCTTCTCTTCTTTCCTCTTCACACATCCTTGGTGAAGGGTAAAGAAGACAAGGACCTCTGAAAAAGTGCCCAGAGCCATGGCCAATCTTCATCGATCAGCCATATCGCGCTCCGTGAGCAAGGCGAATGGCAATCCCGTACAACCCATCTGTTTTGCTCCTGGCATCCAATCTCGGCACACTCCGTTTGACGCTGTCTTAGAGTTGTCTGATGGTACTGCCTACCGAGGCATCAGCTTTGGTGCAGAGGACAAGAGTGTAGCTGGCGAATGCGTCTTTCAGACCGGTTAGGCATTCCACCTTATCGTCTCTAAGCGAGTATCAACTGGACATCTAGGCATGGTTGGGTATACCGAGTCACTTACGGATCCATCATATGAGGGTCAGATCCTCATCCTCACCTATCCTCTCATTGGCAACTATGGGGTTCCGGAGCGCCATTTTTCCTTTGACAGCCTACCGTCCGAATTCGAGTCATCGCGTATTCACATCGCCGCGTTGGTTGTCGGCTCATACTCGGACAATTACAGTCATTATTTAGCAGATTCCTCTTTGGGCACTTGGCTCAAAGAAAATGGCGTCCCCGCAATCTATGGCGTCGACACACGTGCGCTTACCAAAAAGATTCGCGAGAATGGCTCGATGCTTGCAAAACTTTTGGCACGCAAACCAGAGGCTCCTCGCGGCCGCCTGCGCTCCCTCGCACCAGAATCTCAGCCAGTCTCGCGAGCATCCTCCCCGCTTGCGTCCTTGTCTTGGCGGGAGGATTATCTTGACATCCCTTTCCACGACCCCAACAAGGACAACCTGGTCGCTGCCGTATCACTAAAATCCCCCCGAATCTTCCAACCAACTACCAAACCACACTTACATCCTTCGGAGCGTACCCTCCGTATCATCGCCGTCGATGTTGGGATGAAATACAATCAAATACGGTGTTTTACGAACCGAGGGGTGGAGGTGAAGGTGGTCCCTTGGGATCATGATTTCGTTGGGGATCCCGAACCTTACGATGGGATTTTTGTCTCGAACGGACCGGGTGATCCATCGATGCTCACCGTCACCATTGCAGCGCTTTCGCGTGCAATGCGAAAAGCAGATAGACCTATATTTGGCATCTGTCTCGGTCACCAGCTGCTCGCGCTTGCTGCTGGTGCCAAAACTTCGAAGATGAAGTATGGTAATCGCGGTCAAAACCTCCCGTGTACGGACGCACTATCTGGCAGATGCTACATCACGAGTCAGAACCACGGTTACCAGGTCGACGCAGACACCCTTCCCACAGGTTGGAAGGAGTTGTTTAAGAACGCTAACGATGGCAGTAATGAAGGCATTTACTGCGAGAGAAAGCCCTTCTTCTCTGTACAATTTCATCCGGAGTCTACACCTGGACCCCGGGACACCGAATTCCTCTTCGATGTCTTCATTCAAAACGTAGAAAAGTGCATCTCATCCAACTCGCTCGTTCCGATCTCTCTGCCTGGGGGTCGAAAAGAAGATAATGAGAAGCGTAACCCTCGTGCCAAGGTCCAAAAAGTCCTTATACTAGGTTCGGGTGGTTTGTCTATTGGACAGGCCGGCGAATTCGACTATTCCGGATCGCAGGCCATCAAGGCCCTCAAAGAGGAGGGCATATATACAATCCTTGTCAATCCCAACATAGCGACCATCGCAACGTCAAAGGGCTTAGCTGACAAGGTTTACTTCCTCCCCGTCACCCCCGACTTCGTTCGAAAGATAATCAAGTACGAAAAACCTGACGGCATCTACGTCACCTTCGGTGGCCAGACGGCCCTGAATGTTGGTATCAAGCTCAAGGATGAGTTTGCCGCTCTGGGCGTACAGGTACTCGGTACGCCAATCGAGACAATCATCGTCACAGAAGACCGTCAGTTATTTGCTCAGGCGATGGAAAGCATTGGAGAGCGCTGTGCTCAATCCAGCACCGCTACAACGACAGACGAGGCAGTCGCTGCTGCGCGCGAGATTGGGTTCCCAGTAATCGTGCGGGCTGCTTACGCGCTCGGAGGTTTAGGGTCGGGTTTCGCCCAAGACGAGGCTCAGTTACGCGCATTGTGTAGCAAGGCGTTTGCAACCAGCCCTCAGGTCCTTGTTGAGAGAAGTATGAAAGGCTGGAAAGAGATCGAGTATGAGGTCGTCCGTGACTGCCGCGATAACTGTATTACAGTCTGTAACATGGAGGTGCGTGCCTTGTTTGAGCATTTGCTGCCGTTGATCAACCTGCCGAGTAGAACTTTGATCCCCTTGGCATACACACCGGAGACTCCATTGTTGTTGCTCCATCGCAGACTCTTTCCGATGCCGACTACAACATGCTTCGGACCACCGCAATCAACGTCATCCGACACCTAGGAGTAATCGGGGAGTGTAACATACAATACGCTTTGAATCCATTGTCGAAGGAGTACTGTATCATCGAGGTTTGTGGTCGGCAATTTCGGGTAGGGTCTTTTCTCATCCATCTCCCAGGTCAATGCCCGTCTATCAAGGTCTTCGGCGCTGGCCTCGAAAGCTACTGGATACCCATTGGCTTTCATCGCAGCAAAACTGGGTCTTGGCATCCCTCTCAACGAGATCAAGAACACCGTGACGAAGGTGACTAGTGCTTGTTTCGAGCCTAGCTTGGACTATGTCGTCGTCAAGATTCCTCGTTGGGATCTCAAGAAGTTCACTCGCGTCAGTCACCTCCTGAGCAGTAGCATGAAGAGTGTCGGAGAGGTCATGAGTATTGGAAGGAATTTCGAAGAGACCATTCAAAAGGCCATTCGTGCGATCGATGATCAGTTCCTTGGCTTTGCAAAGGTGGGTTAGCCCCCTGTACCCCCAGGTCACATGTCGAACATCTCCTTGCAGAACGAATTCGTTGCGGATATCGACGAGGAGCTTTTGAATCCCACTGACAAGCGTATCTTTGCCATCGCTTCTGCCTTCCATCTGGGCTATAGTATCGACAAGATTTGGCAGATGACGAACATCGACAAGTGGTTCCTGTCGAGGCTTCTAAACATCCATCATATGGAGATGTGTCTAAGGTAATTTGGATCCTGTTTTTCACCACTATACAACTCTGCTAATTCTGCGAGTAGAGAATCCGCTACTTCCTCCATCACTAGCGAGACTCTGTTGCAAGCCAAGCAATTGGGCTTCTCCGATCGGCTGGTTGCTAATTGCATCGGGTCTACTGAGTTTGCTGTGCGTCGCCTTCGTCAGGAAATGTCGATTTCCCCCTTTGTCAAGCAGATCGACACGGTAGCTGCCGAGTTCCCCGCGTTCACGAATTATCTTTACACCACCTACAATGCAGCTGAACACGATGTCTCGTTCGAGGATCGTGGTATCATGGTGCTTGGCTCTGGGGTTTACCGAATTGGGTCCTCCGTCGAGTTTGACTGGTGTGCAGTCAGGGCCATTCGAACTCTTCGCGAGCAAGGCTACCCCACGATTATGGTCAACTACAACCCAGAGACAGTCAGCACTGATTACGACGAGGCCGATCGTTTATACTTTGAGAACATCAGTCTAGAATCGATTTTAGACATCTATGACGCCGAGCGCTCGAGAGGAGTCATCTTGTCGATGGGTGGGCAAACACCAAACAATATCTCCCTTCCGCTGTTCCGCCAGAACGTGCAAATCTACGGAACGTCACCAGAGATGATCGATACCGCAGAGAATCGATACAAGTTCTCTCGTATGCTGGATGAAATCGGGGTCGACCAACCGCAGTGGAAGGAGCTCACCAGTTTCGAGGAAGCACTCGATTTCTGTGAATCTGTCGGCTACCCTGTTCTTGTACGACCGTCGTACGTTCTTTCTGGCGCGGCGATGAATGTGGTGTCCACTGGCGACGATCTGTCAAGTTATCTGACCCGAGCTGCTGCCGTTTCTCGCGACCATCCCGTCGTCATCAGCAAGTACATTGAACAGGCCAAGGAGATTGAGATGGATGCCGTGGCCAAGGACGGTCAGATGATCATGCATTTCATCTCCGAGCACGTGGAGAACGCAGGAGTACACTCTGGTGACGCTACATTGATTCACCCACCTCAAGATCTCGCACCTGCGACCGTCCGGCAGATCGAAGAAGCTACTGCAAAAATAGGAAACGCGCTAAACGTTACTGGACCGTTCAACATCCAGTTTATCGCGAAGAACAACGAGATCAAGGTTATCGAGTGCAACTTACGAGCCGCTCGGTCATTCCCCTTCGTATCGAAGGTAACTGGTATCGATGCGATTGAGATGGCGACGAAGGTGATGCTTGGAATTCCTGTCGAGCCTTACCCCGACCCTGGTCTACCCTCGGATTATGTTGGGGTCAAGGTTCCGCAATTCAGCTTCAGTCGGTTATCTGGTGCCGACCCGGTACTCGGAGTAGAGATGGCCTCTACTGGCGAGGTCGCTTGTTTTGGGCGCGACAAGTATGAAGCGTATCTCAAGGCCATTATTTCAACAGGCATCGTTCCGCCGAAGAAGAACATCTTGTTCTCTGTCGGTAGCTACAGGGAGAAGATAGAGATCCTCCCATCTGTCCAAAAGCTCTATGCTGCGGGATATAACATCTTTGCCACATCCGGGACGGCTGATTTCTTGACGGAGCATAATGTTCCTTGCAAGGTAGGAGTTGGATGGCTGCTCCTCGAAATCGTGCTTATTCCCGTATAGTATTTGGAAACGCTTCCCGAGGAAAGCAGTGACTTGCAGAAGTCCGAATATTCCCTCACCCAGCATCTGGCGAACAATCTGATTGACATGTATATCAACCTTCCATCAAGGAACCATTACCGTCGCCCGGCAAGTTACGCCAGCAAAGGCTATCGTACGAGAAGAATGGCAGTCGATTTCGCCATTCCGCTGATCACCAACGTCAAAAACGCCAAACTTCTCGCTGAAGCTCTCGTTCGCAAGTTGCCACTCGATGTCTCGAATGTCGATTCCAAAAGCTCGTACCTTACGCATGTGTTCCCAGGGCTTGTCAACGTCGCTGCTTTTGTCCCGCAAATTACTGCCGTGTCCGGTGACGACAGCTTTAATCAAGCGACACAGGCAGCTCTTTGCGCTGGGTTCACCACGTCCCTGATTCTTCCTCATGGCGTGGATGGATCGATTACGGATGCCAGGAGTTTGCAAGACGTCCAGAATATTGCTGCAAGCAACGCATACAGCAATTATGCATTGAGCGTTGCGACGGATAACAGCCAAGCGCTACCATTGGACGATGAATTCAAGCCCGACGTCAAGGCTCTCTTCATAGCGTTCCACGAACCTGCCGGCCCTCCAGGGATCTCTGCCGTCGCGGCTCATTTTGCTTCGTGGCCGATTGAGAAGATGATCGTTACAGATGCGAGGGGCTCCAATCTTGCATCTGTCCTTCTCCTTGCCAGTCTTCATAATCGCAGCGTCCATATCACCGACGTCCGAAGCAAAGAGGACCTGCTCTTGATATCCCTTAGCAAAGTTAGACACCTCAAAGTCACCTGCGACGTCTCCATCTATACCTTATCTTTCACTCGCGATCAGTACCCCCAATCAACGATTCTTCCTTCTGCTGAAGATCAGGTTGTGTTCTGGAACAATCTTGACGCGATCGACGCGTTTTCCGTCGGAAATTTACCCTACCACTTAGCCGCGGAACAAGGACAAAAGGGCTCTGCCTGGTCTGGTATTGAGGAGACCATCCCCCTATTGCTCAATGCCGTCACCACCGGACGTATCACACTACAAGATATCCGAACGCGAGTATACGACAATCCTATTCGCATCTTTGGTCTTCCCGAACAAGCCAACACTCACGTAGAAGTCGTCATCGGACGTCGTTCTCAGTTCGTGTCTCGTGATGGTCGATGGTCTCCCCTCGAGAAGATCATTGTGGAGGGATCCTTGCATAGGGTCGTGATGCATGGAAAGACCTTGTTCTTGGACGGAACGCTGTCACCAGCAGCCATTGGCAAGGACGTTTCTAGTGCCGCGGTCTCTCGACCTGTGGGCGAGTCCCGTGGGGTGGCGGTCCCTGCTGCGAAACCAGAATTTGTTCCGAGCCATGCTCCTTTGAAGACCGTTGATGCTCACCCGCCGGCTCACCCCGCGCCTGGTTCACTTGGCGCCCTCTTCCCCACTCTGTCACACGGCCCTCATCCCGCTTTCCACCGTCGACATATTCTCTCAGTGAAGCAATTCAACCAGCGAGACATGTATGACCTTTTCTCCTTGGCTCATGAAATGCGTCTGCAGGTGGAGCGTAGTGGAACCCTCGACATCCTGAAGGGTAGAGTTCTTTGTAATTTGTTCTATGAACCCTCGACCCGCACAAGTGCTTCGTTCGATGCCGCGATGAAGCGTTGTGGTGGCGAAGTCATTCAAGTTAACGCCGATACTTCCTCGGTACAGAAAGGAGAGACACTCGAAGACACCGTGCGCACCGTTGGCTGTTACGCGGACGCGATCGTGATCAGGCACCCCGATGTCGGAAGTGCGCAATTAGCTGCAAAGTTCTCTCCAGTCCCAGTGTTGAATGCAGGGGATGGTATCGGAGAGCACCCGACTCAGGTACGTGAATTCGCTCTGATCTTCCCAACGTTGACTTAGCCTAACCTTGCAGGCGCTATTGGACGTCTATACCATCCGATCTGAGCTCGGAACCGTCAATGGACGTACGATCACATTACTCGGTGACCTGAAAAATGGACGGACCGTGCATAGTCTCGTGACTCTGCTGTGTCACTACTCCGTTAGCCTCAACTTCGTTGCACCCCCGTCGTTATCTATGTCCGCTAGCGTGGTGTCCGCAGCACGCAAGGCTGGCATTAGCGTGCGACAACTCGAGTCCTTGGAAGAAGTGCTACCTGAGACAGACGTTCTCTACGTTACTCGAATCCAGAAGGAAAGGTTCGTGGACGAGTCGGAGTGGCAGAAAGTCAAGGATTCGTACCGAGTCGATCATGCTCTCCTGTCTCGAGCGAAAGAAGACATGATTGTCA
>JBBPQV010000325.1:0-24726 GCA_038092675.1 Boletus rufocinnamomeus
CACTCCGACGACGTTCTACGTCACTCCGCTGGACTCTACCTGTTCCCTTGTTCTAGGACACAACTGGCTCACCCGACACAATCCGTTGATTGACTGGGTTACGAGCAGTATCTCTTTCTGTGCACCTGAACAGAGCGTGCCAGCACCCCCGAGCTCTCCTCCGCAGCCTCTGGAATCACTTCCTCCGGCTGATCCCATCCCATCTGATCCACTGCGTTTCTCCGACCGCAAGGCTCCGCCTATCGCACTCGTCAGTGCACCTGCCTTCGCACTGGCTTGTCGCCTTGAAGGCTCCATCCAGTTTAGCCTGCAACTCCGCCCCCAGGAGAGTGACCTCCGCTCCGCTTCCCTCACTCCTCCGGAACAGGTCGACCTCTCCACTGTCCCTCCGGAATACCATGACTTCTCTGACGTGTTCAGCAAGAGCAAGGCTTCTACACTTGCTCCGCATTGCGAACACGATCTGAAGATCAACCTCGAGGAAGGAGCATCCCCTCCACTGGGCACCACCTACTCCCTTTCCCCTTCCAAACTCGGCTCACTCCGCTCATTCCTCAATGAGCACCTAGCAATGGGGTTCATCCGTCCCTCCTCCTCTGCTCACGCTGCTCTGGTCCTCTTTGTCCGCAAGAAGGATGGTTCCCTCCGTCTTTGTGTTGACTTCTGAGGACTCAACAAGATCACGAAGAAAGACCGCTATCCACTTCCCCGCATCTCTGACCTCCGGCACGCGTACCACTTGGTCCGCATCGCTGAGGGAGATGAATGGAAGACGTCCTTCCGGACGTGCTACGGCTCCTATGAGTGGCTAGTCATGCCATTTGGTCTTACCAATGCCCCTGCGGCATTCCAGCGGTTTGTAAATACCATCTTCACTGATCTCCTTGATGTTTGCATCATAGTCTACCTGGATGACATCCTTATCTACTCCGAGGACAAGGCCTCTCACAAAGAGCATGTCCGAGAAGTCCTCCGACGACTCCACAAACATGGACTTTACGCTAAGCCAGAAAAATGCGAATGGTCCACTGACACCACCGAGTACCTAGGCTATAACATCTCTCCCTCTGGTCTGTCTATGTCTTCGGACAAAGTTCAGACTGTGAAGGAATGGCCGGAACCTTGGAAGGTCAAGGATATCCAATCCTTCCTTGGATTTGCAAATTTCTACCGTCGCTTTATAGTGAATTACTCCAATATCGTCGTTCCTTTAACCTGCCTTACCCGCAAAGGTACTCCCTGGAACTTCTCTGACAACTGTTGCTCCGCCTTCCACAACCTGAAGGAAGCCTTTACCACTGCTCCGATCCTTACCCATTGGGTTCCGGACGCTCCACTGATCATAGAAACTGACGCCTCTGATTATGCTATAGCTGGCATTCTTTCCATCCACTGCCCAGATGAAGAAATTTGGCCTGTCGCTTTCTATTCATGGATGCTTTCCACTCCAGAACTCAACTACGACACCCACAATAAGGAACTCCTCGCCATCCATGAGTCTTTCCAGACTTGGTGGCACTATCTTGAAGGCTCTGGCACTCCGATCAACGTCATCACAGACCACAAGAACCTAGAATACTTTGCGACCACCAAACTCCTGACCCACCAGCAAGCCCAGTGGTCGGAGTTCCTCTCCCAATTCAATATGGTCATTTGTTTCCGTCCCGGTCGCCTCGGTGCAAAACCTGACTCCCTGACTAGACGCTGGGACATCTATCCCAAAGAGGGGAATAAGGACTACACTCATGTCAATCCGCACAATTTCTGCCCCGTATTCACTCAGGAGCAACTCGCTTTGTCCCTCCAAGCCACTTACCTCGCAGCTCTGGTACTCTGAGCTAGCACCCTCTTCGATGTGGAACAACTCCACAGTGATATCCTTTCCACGCTCCCCTCAGATCCTCTAGCCGAACTCCACATGTCCAACCCCTCCAACTCTCATTGGTCAGTCGATGAAGACGGTTTCCTCCGTCTCAACAAGCATATCTATGTCCCTGACACTAATGACCTCCGACTCCGAGTACTCCGGTACAAACATGACCATCCGCTCTCCAGACATTTCAGCCAGAACCGGACTTTGGAACTGATCCACTGCGAATATACCTGGCCAGGAATCAGGACATTTGTCAAGGAATACATTTCCTCCTGTACATCCTGTGCCCATGTGAAGGTTCCAAGACACTGGCCTTATGGATTGCTGAAGCAACTCCCCATCCCGGAGAAGCCATGGAACTCCATCTCCATGGACTTCATTGAACAGCTCCCTGCGTCCTCCGGATACACCGCCATCCTCATCGTCGTGGACTGCTTATCCAAGCAATGTATATTCATCCCAACACATGACACAATCACATCTCCGGAGCTCGCAAAGCTCTTTCTACTCCACGTCTTTTCTAAGTACGGAGTTCCTTCCCACATTACCTCCAATCAAGGTACGGAGTTTGTGTCTCACTTCTTCCACTCACTCAGGAAAGCCCTTGATATCCGTCTCCACTTCACCTCTGATTACCACCCCGAAGGAGACGGTCAGACAGAACGCATGAACCAGACTCTCGAGCAGTACCTCCGAGTCTATTGTAATTACCAGCAAGACAACTGGTCTGAACTCCTGCCTTTAGCAGAGTTCGCGTACAACAATGCTCCGAGTGCTACTACCGGAGTTTCACCATTCTTCGCCAATAAAGGCTATCACCCCAACATCACTGTCCATCCCGAGCATGACCTCACCTCCGCAAAAGCACAAGAATACTCCATCAACCTCAACTCCCTCCACCAATTCCTCTGTGAGGAAATGGCCGAAGCCCAGAAGCGATACCAAGGACCTGTGGATGCTAGGCGAACTCCAGCACCAGACTTCAAAGTCAGTGACCAGGTTTTCGTCAAAGCAAAGTATTTCCGCTCTACTAGGCCCTCTAAGAAACTCTCCAAGAAGAACTTAGGGCTGTACACTATCATCACTCAGGCTGGTAGCCTTTCCTTCATCCTCCGACTCCCAGACTCCATGAAGTCCATTCACCCGGTCTTCCATGTCTCTCAGCTGGAACCCTCCATTCTGAACACTATCCCGAACCATACCCAACCTCTGCCACCTCCAGTTGAAGTAGATGGTGAACCGGAGTTTGAGATTGCAGAGATTCTCGACTCCAAGATTGACCGTCGACACTGGAGTTGCAAACTCCTTTACCTAGTACGATGGTTGGGATACGAAGGCACTGACGAAGAGAACTCCTGGCTACTCGCCATGGAACTCGGACATGCATCCGAACTCATTGAAAATTTCCATCTCCGATATCCAGACAAACCCGGACCTCACTCTGCATAACCACGAATGAAGTCACAATTTCTACAAAAACTAGTTACAAGGGGAGGCACAGGCTGCACTACACTACACCTCCGCTTTGTCCTCCGCCTCTCCCTCCATGTTCTCCTCCTCATCCCCTTCCTCTTCCTCCGCTGCCTTCTCCGCCTCCACCCTCATCCCCGCCATTTCCTTCGTGGAGACCACTACGTCCTCCTCCTCCGAGGACTCCTCCCCCATCTCTGACCTGTACACCTCCTCCGCCTTCAACTCGATGAGCTGCTCCAGCAGCTCGTTTTGGATATTGAGCCACCGGCAGAGTCCCCTCACCAAGCTGCACAGCTCCTTAGAGAACTGCACAGACTGGGCAGGGGCCTCTGCGCTCATTGACCTCCCCTCCCGCAGCTCTGCTGCCTTCGATCCACCTGACTCCGCCTCCATCCACACCCTCTTCCTCTTGCCCTGTGGCGAGTCGACCTCCGCCCTCTTCCTCCTCTGTTCTGGCTTCTCTGCACCTGGCTGCATGCACTTCCCCTTTGCCTCGATGCAGGCGGTACACGACATCGACTTACCGGGTCCAAGCTCGCACTCGAACCCTCATTCCGCGCACTGCTCACACTCCGGCAGCTCCGTCGCCTTCTCCTTCCCTTTGGCGGTGGTCTGCTCTGCCCGGACCTGCTCGGCCTGTCCTAGTCAGTATAGGCTGAATAGGAAGGTGAGTGACTCACCCGTTTCTTGGCCTCCTTCTTGGCCTTCCTGCGCTCCACAGCCACCTGTGCTGTCTCCTGCTCCACCCTGCGTTTCTCTGCTGCCTTACGCTTCTCCTCCGCCTCCGCCTCCACCTTGTGCTTGGCCTCAGCCTCGGCTTTCCTCCGCTCCTCCTCCGCCTTCCACTCCTTCACAATGATGTCCTCAGTGCATTCCGTAAGGCGTGCATCGGACCAGTTCTTGATGTCGCCAATGTCGGACATGGTGGTTTAGGATGAAGAAGGACGGACACACAGCATCGGATTTTATACACCTCCGAGTGGCATCCACAATTTCAGACTCCAAATTTCCACTCCACATTGTGCCTCACCTAGGCATTCAGGGGTTCAGGCCTAAGAGGGAGATACTGTCATATCCCGGAAATTCAGTAAGTCCAATCCCAGTCCTCTGGACCAACTCCATTTCTGTACATATGAACTCTGTTGCATTCTTGCTATAGACGCGACCCCTGACCTTCAGACCCTGTCCATATAACTTACAATACTTTACATTTCATTTCTTGATCTCCATATATACTAGTCCCACTGTATGTTCTCCTCCATACCTGTGCTCCGCTTAGGAACACAGCTCCGGCTTTACCTTACCTCCAACTCCTTACTTACAAACCAACTCCACCTCTGTTACTAATCCTATGTACCTCTGACGTATATAAGCTCTCCATACTACTCCTGTATTTCCTCAGTTTGAATATCAACTTAGTCTAACTCCTCCCCTCCACTCGAGTCTTGAAGACTCTCTCTAAAACCTCCGCTTGACTTGATGTCTAGTACCTCTTAAGTCTATCTCCGACCCTCAGTAAATTCCGGGACAACAGGACTCCTAGCAAGGGTGCACCACATACGGTGAATCCAAGTCCCGTCTGCTAGACAACTCCGGCGTTCCAGAGTTTGTTCCCCCCTCAGAGTTTACCAGTACTTAACATCTATATACTATACTACTCATTGAGAGTAGTTGTCATTGGTCCTTAAGTATCCAACTATGGAAAAATAGTCAAAGGGGCTGGCCCTGACTAGAGTGGAGAGGAGAAAGCAGGGAAGGAGAGTGATGCAGGCAAAGGGAGCCAGCAAGTGAACCAAGTTACACAGTAGGTTGTGTAGGTTAAAGTTAAATGTACAATACAGGCAGAGCATGCATATATATATATAGTATGGGAGAAGTTAAGGGCAGGTATGCCTAAATAGGAAGAGAAGGAGATCAGATAAAGTAGAAACACAGGGCTGTGCATAAGAGAGCATAGCCAAGAAGCAGCGTCTGTTAGGTAAATATGGAATCAGTCAAAAAGAATAGGAGCAAGTGCAGGAGAAGTAGGATCAATGAGGCTGTGCCTTCAAAGGACTCAGAAGAGAGAAAAGATCCATCCAAGCAGTGTCTGGCACCATGTACTCCTGTAGATTACATAGGATGCCATTTCACAGGAAACTCCCTGGGTAGTCAACAGCAAGGATGGTGGGAGAAGGAAAAAAAAAAAAAAGAGGTAGAAAGACTCAGGATGACCATTGATTCCATCATGGGTGCCACTGTGGTTGCTGGGGTGCAGCTGGGAAGCAGTGGGGATGTTGAGATGGTCTTCAGAGAAGTAAATCTCCCTTTTCAGCTCTGACATGGATAGGGAATGGCATGGGTATGGGTTACCCATGTGGGTAATGTACCCCTACCTGCATGGGTATGGGTATGGGTATGACCCTCATGACCTGTGACTGACCCATACCCATACCCATACCCATACCCATATGCCACAGGTACGGGTTACCCATGTGGGTATGTGTCTCAGACTCCGAGTCTATCCTCAACATGTCAGTATCTGAAATTTACAAGGCAGTGTTTAATATATCCTAGCGTAGCTTAGAACTTGACATATGGATAGCATCCAAACCTTAAAACATACATCTGACGACTCCAACAACAGCACTCATGCAATCCAATCTTCCACCATCCAAGAGAGTCCCAAAGATCACTGAGCAAGCCAAGGCAGCACTCCAGGAGAAGACCAGCCAAAAGCGGAAAGAAGCCAATACAAACATCACCGAGGACTTGGAAGCCAACCCCAAAGAAATTGCAACCAAGAAGGTATGAGTGGCCCAAAGTGCTGGTGATGGCGAAAATAGTCCACCAGTGTTGACACCAACACTGAGTAGTTGTGCAGGGGAGACAGCTGAGATGGAAGAGTCTGACCACCCAGAGTCAGATATAGAGATCCAAGTAACTGGTGAAGCTAGTGCCAAGACTGCTGAAGACGAGCTGAGTAAGGTTCAACATTGTGATGAAAGATGTTAGCTGATTTGATCTTAGAACACCCGACAAAAGACTGGTTATCACCTATTTATGCCTTTTTTGACCCAATACCATGGATCATTGAGATCAACAGGTGGCATGCTCACGACTTCAAATGTACTTGAAAAGGCTGCAACAGCATGGTTTGAAGGTATCTTGATACTGGTGATGCTAAGTTGACTAGCAACATGTGCAAACATGTTAAAGAATGTTGGGGAATGGACATGTTGGCAGCCACTGATGACACCAAGGACACAAACGAAGCACGAAGGGTTATTTTGGGTGGCAGTCTGCAGGACAGGTCAATTACTGCATCATTCCAGCGAAAAGGTCAAGGGAAAGTAACATACTCTCACCGGCAGCATACATGTACTGAAATAAGATGTGCTGTTTAATAATTGAGCCCATTGGGTGACCATTGATGCACTCTCTGGTAGAGCTGAGATTGTGTGTTGGGTCACCGAAAGTCTATGATCATTCAAGATTGTGTCAGACAGGGGATTCCAAAGCTTAATGAAAATGGGATGACCTGAGCTTTACTTACCCTTGCTGTCAACCATTTCGCATGATGTTAGGCTTGTATTCGCATGAACTCATCAGAGAGTGGCTAAAATGTTACAGGTCAAAGGGTACATTACCAGTCTCAAGACATGAGTTAATTGAGCATACCAGGCATATAACGGCAAACTGAACTTTACGGCCAATGCATGGACATCACCCAACCATTGGGCGTTCATCACATTTTCGGTACACTTGGAAAATAAAGGAGTACCACTGAGTATGCCATTAGACATCATTGAGGTTGCAATGGTAGGAAACACTTATGTTACGGTGAAAATGGTGACTGACGAGGTGTCACTGGCAGTCGCACACCGGCCTTGAGCTGGCAGAGGTATTTGCCAAGATGCTGGAAGATTTTGGGTTAAAGGAAAAGGTAGGTAACGAGGCAGATCCACTTATGTACTTTGTGATCTGATGGAGGACAGATCCTCAGTGTGACATGTGACAATACCGTGAACAATGACATGATGGTATGAGAGCTTGAGGTGTTTGTGGCAGTGTTTGGAGGTGCTGCGAGCCACACTTGCTGTTTCCTCCACATAGTTAATATGACTGCAAAGATGCTGATTCACCAGTTTGACATCAGTAAAATGGATGCCAATGGGGCACTCCAAAATGCAGAAGGGATTGATGAGCTGTTTGACAAAATGGAGAAAGATGGAGCTGAGATGGGAGCTGATCATGGTAGCAGAGATGATGATGATGAGATTGAGCCTTCTGATAGGAATGATGGATGGATAGATGAGCATGAGGAGCTGACCGAAGATGAGCAGGAGGAGCTAGATAGGATGATCCATCCTGTTAAACTCACTTGCAAAGGTGAGCCAACAGAAATTTACCCTTGCATTGATGTGTGACCATTTTGCCAGCTTCGAAAGCTTGCATACAAGATTATACATTCTATGACAATCATACTCCCTGCCTGGAAGGGCATTCTTCAGGATTTGCAGATGACTGTCATGCTGATGCCTCATGATGTCTCAACCCATTGGAATTCAACATTTGACATGTTGCAATATGCCTCCAACCACCGAAAGGCTGTTGACACCATTACTCAAAGTAGGGAGCTGGGTTTGAGGAAGTTTGAGCTGGCTGACCATGAGCAGGAGGTCGTTGAGCAGCTTTGCAGTGTGCTGAAGGTATTTCTCACAGTGGTTGCACTGTGGCCATATTGGATAACATGACTTTGTTGTTGACATGTGTAGATCCTCAAGGAGGCCATGCTTTTCTTCTCTGGTTCAACTCCCAATCTTGCGATGGTGGTTCCTGCTATGGATCACATTGAGAAGCAACTGGGTCACTATTCACACAACAAGAAATACAAGCCGGCCATTCACACATCCATTTCGCTAGCCAAGAAAACACTCAACTGCTACTACTCGCTAACTGATAGCTCTGAGGTCTATTGGATTGCAATGGGTAATGTTATGATATGCTATATTTTCAAACTTTTTAACTTAGGTGCATTCACACATTTACTTTACAAACTTTCAGACTTTGAAGTCACATGATGTGCACATGATCGTGGGAAACTACATGTGACCTACAGTGTAGACAAACACATTGCACACACGCCTTATTCATTTCCGCTTCTTCATTCCCATCATCATCTTCCTTTTCTCACAATACCTTCTTTTATCTACCCACATCAAGTAGTCTTTTCCATGGAACCTATGGTCCGTGCATGCTCCTGTAACATATATAAGCTAGCTGTAGTCGACTGGACCCCCAGTCTAATCCATTTGTACCTTGTGACCCATGTCCTTGTGAGTGTATTAAGGAAGACCATCTCGTCTCTACTCCACCTCTTCTCTTCTCTTTCATTGCTTGGTTTGGTGTAGCCCCAGCAGAGTCCCACCAGTGTTCACTCAAGTACACTCACAACACTTGGATTAGACTTCTATACACTGCCCAGACTCTAGGGCCAAAGAGAACCCACTGGTGTTTTCCAGACTTTCTTTTCTTTTACGTTCGCCACTTTAGAACGTGGGGCAGTACCCCAAGCTTTTGTTGTGTTATATAGAACTTTCTCAGTCCCTCCATTGAGGTGATAGCTGCACAAGGGTCATGCCTTGTTTGCAAAGAGCAATACAGGAACAACTGTCATCGTGCAGCCTGTAGCTGAGCTTATATCGCTGTGTTAGTCCCTCAAGTGATTGGGGAGGTAGAGTGTCAGTTCCTAGTTCTTTTACATTAGTATATGTGTTGTTTTGTTCCTGGGCTTTGTGGACCCCAGAGAACTTGTTATGAGACCTTACGGAGAAGAAGATATTACCTCTGGTTGAAAGTTTATTTTTTCAGATCTTCCACTTGCTGCATCCCTCAAGCTTGGTTGAAAGATACCTTGCAGTAAGGATTAAGCTGGATCACGTTTGCACGAATCAAGTAGTGCAACAACCCCAACTGGTCCAAACCCCTACTGCTCCAGTAGCTCCTCCCCCATCTCCTTCCCCTCCAAAGAAGCAAATTCCTTACACTGAAAGATATTCTGACGCCCAACTTGCACTTTTCTGTTATGTACAGCTTCAATGTAACAGGCACCGCAACAATTACTTCTCAGATTCCTTTTTCCTACAGAACCACCACCCTCCCACCTCACATTAAAAAATGACCTCTGTTGACATCGATGATCTTGTCAATCGCCTCGACGCACTCACCTTGAGCAAGGAGCGCTCGAATATATCAAAGAAAATTGTCAACCCTGGTAATTGGGATGGTGACCACTCAAAGTTTCATGCCTGGTGGATCAAACTTCAACTCTGGGTCGATGCACAGGATTGGAAGGACAACCATGTCTGCATGGTTGCAGTCCTGTCTTGATTTGAGAAGAAGGCTGAGGGTTTCACTCAGATCACACTAGAATGATTCTTAGAAGAAGAAGAGGCTGAGATCCTGATAGCAGTAGGATCTATGGTAACCGCGCCAAAAGGCATTGTAGCATGGCCCAAGTGGCCCGATCTTCAGATCGAAATCAAGGAGCACTTCCAGATAGAGGTACTGGCTCATGAGTGCCTTAAAAAGCTACAAGCCTTAAGGCAAGGGTCTAGGCCCATAGATTTGTTCATCCAGGAGTTCGTTGTCCTGGTAAAGGAAGCAGACATTGGGTATGATTTTGCCCTCGAACTACTCAAAACAGCCATTGACTACCGCATCTACTACCAAGCAAAGATGACGGGTAAAGAGTCCAATGACTATATTGAGCTCTGCGGAAACTACCGAGCAATCGGTAGGAACTTTGAACAGATTGCAATTGAACGTGGTCTGCCCTCTCGCCCTGCCCCTTCTTCATATTGTCCCAATTTGTTCCTCATCCCCCATGGCCTTACGGCCAACAATACTATATGCCTCTGCCATGACCTCCTCCGGGAAATCACTCCTGTTTCACTCCCACTGGTACGCAGCCGGGTAGAGGAGCCCTGATGGAGATAGACATGCAACAAGCTGTGCCTCCATCCCAGCCCGATACCTGTACATGTTACGGATGCAACAAGGTTGGCCATATCTGGCCTAATTGTGACTTGAACCCCAACAAGTGCCCTCCATGTCCACTGCAAGTACAGCAGCAATACATTTGGGATTATGAAACAGGTGCTTTTGTGCCTGCTGCACCTTATCAGCCGCCCATGCAGCATGCCCAGCACACATATGGTTGTCCCCTCCCATCTGTTACGAGTGGTAATACCCCCCCTTCACTTTCTCCCTCTTCCTTGCCGCTCGACTACCCAGAGTCTTCCCTATGGGACGACATCATCTCCTCTCTACGAGAGTACGAGTTGTCCGACGACGCCTTCGCGGACTTCGAACCCTTCCCGTTTCCTTCCGAACGCACAGCCTTCTTTTGATCCTATTTCTCCCGTTCCGATTCCCTCCGTTCCTATTCTTCCCGAGGACACTGCCCCATTACGTCACGTGCCTTTTATACGCGACGCGTTTCTTACCTCACCCACACGATAGTGCCTCCCCTATAGTGCCATTTCCTATTTAAGCCTCACCTGCCCTAAACGCCTCAGGCAGTATATATATTCGCGCTCCGCTGTAAACTACTCTCTAACTTTAACCTACACAATCTACCGTGTGTTCTGGTTCCCAGCTGGCTCGCTCCTCTCGCCGCTGGTCTCGCATTCCTCTCCTCATCATACTCCTCGTCCTTCGAAGAGTATACACTCGACGCTAGTCACGGTGGGACTAGTCGTACACAACATCTTCCGCTGATCGGAAGCTAGGTACTAGGAACTAGACACTCGTTGGTGTCATTTGTTACAGGGTTGTAACACCATCCCCTCCAACCACCACTCCCGTCCCATCCGCTCCCCTGGTTGTTGCTCAACAAGCGGCAACCCCATCCTTCTATTCGGCAGAAGCTGAAGCCTACTACCAAGACAAGTTCGAAGTAGAGGCAAGGCAGAAGGCGGCCAACTCTTTAAATTAAATAAGTCTGTGAACGATGAGGGTGTTCATGGACTAGACAATTACACTTCTTCTTCTCTTTCTCTCTCCTCTTGTAATATCTCTACCAATCTTGTGGATTGTGATGAGTCAGACTTCCCTGTATGTACTTTGGACGATCTTCTTGGCAATATTATTCCTCATTCTGAAAGAGTGACTCAACAAAGTGTGAGCGTGGCACCAGAATTAAAACAAAGCATGCTTAATTCTCTTGTTTGCCAAATAAGAAATTCTCCTAATTATAAATCCCTCAATTCTCCTGATTCTATTTCTATTCGCACAAGCACATTGTCATTCAGTGGTGAAATGTCACTTGAGACACATGTACTGAACTATGAAGATGGAAGTTGGTGATCTCAATTGTTTAAGTCCCTTCTAGATTCAGGTGCATCTCACACTTTTATTGACAAGAACTATGTTCTTTCTCATGGAATCCCTACTTATAGAATTGCTAACCCTATTTCAGTGAAAAATGCTGACAGCTCTAACAGAGCAATAGGCCAAGTAACCCATGCTGTCACTCTAATTATTGGGATTGCCAGCCATTATGAGGTCCTGGAAGCCTATGTTTCTAAACTAGGAACCCACCGCCTCATTGTTGGCTATGACTGGCTGGCTCAGCATAATTCCATTATAGATTGGGTTGCTAAAACTATTTCTTTTCCTCACTGCACACCCTACTGTCGTATTATGGGTGATGGACCTTTCGACGAACCTATCAAACTTATTTATAACTGTAGTATAGAAGAAGGACTCAAGGAGAAAGTGCCCAAAACATATCACAACTTCCTTGACATATTTTCTGAGAATGAATCCAAAAGAATGCTGGAACGAAAACCCTGGGATCACGCAATAGATCTGAAATCAGACTTTGTGCCCAAAAAGGGCAGAGTAATTCCTTTATCGGATGTGGAAATGGATGAAGTATGCACATTCATTGGAAAAGAACTCAAGAAGGGTTATATTCGCCCTTCAAAGTCTCCTCAAATGGCACCAGTATTCTTTATACCTAAAAAAGACGGAAAAAAGAGACTCGTTATGGACTACCAATATTTAAATGAAGGCACTATCAAGAACACCTATCCTCTACCCCTTATTTCCACATTGATTGATCACCTTAAGGGTGCAGACATGTTTACTGCCCTTGATCTTCGATGGGGTTACAACAACGTGTGAATTAAGAAAGGTGACGAGTGGAAGGGAGCCTTCATTACTCCCATAGGCGCATATGAACCAACTGTAATGTATTTCAGGATGACTAACTCACCCCCAACTTTTCAGCAAATGATGAATGACATATTTAACGATATGTACACAGTACTTGTTATCTATATCGACAATTGTATGATATTTACTAAAGGCAAGACGAAGGAAGAGCACGAGGAAATAGTAAAGGAGGTGCTTTCCTGTCTTCGTCAAAACAATCTCTATGTAAAACCAGAAAAATGTAGTTTTTCAAAGGACATAGTGGACTTCCTTGGTATGGTAGTATCTAAAGAGGGAGTAGAAATGCAGGAAAAGAAGGTGTCAGGGGTATTGGATTGGCCAGTTCCCACACGCCTCAAACAACTACAAGGCTTCCTCAGACTCTGTAATTATTACCGACGATTCATTGAAGGCTTCGCAGACATTGCACGCCCATTGAACGATCTCACCAAAAAGGACGTTCTTTTCAAATGGGAACCAAAGCACCAAATCGCAGTCGACTCCTTGAAAGCTAAATTTAAGGAGTCACCTCTGTTGGCCTACCCTGATCGAGACAAAGAAATGTGTCTTGAAATGGATGCCTCGGATATCGCCACAGGGGCAGTGCTTTCGGTTAAATGTGATGACAGTCTCTGGAGACCATGTGCCTTCATTTCCCATTCATTCGACAGCACTGAGCACAATTACCCTATTTACGACAAAGAACTCTTGGCAGTCATTCAAGCATTAGAAGAATGGCGACACTACCTAATCGGTAGGGAAGGTTTCAAAATCTGGACAGATCACAAGAATCTTGAATACTGGAAAAAATCCCAAACCCTTTCCGGTCACCAGGCTCAATGGCATGCACTCCTTCAAGAGTTTAATTATGTTTTTATCTACAAACCTGGTACATTGAATGGTCATGCAGATGCTTTGTCTCGCCGACCAGACCATGGTGATGCTGTTACAGATCACAACCAGAACATTACTGTCCTTCCACCTTCTATTTTTATTAACAATGTTGAACTTTCCTCCTCTTTTTACAATAAAATCATAAAAGAATCAGAAAAAATACAAGAAGAATCTTTTAACGAATATACTTACGATTACGATAACTATATTTTCAAAAACAACAAAAACAAAGTCTTTGTTCCCGAACCTTTACGTACAGAACTTCTCACTATTTGTCATGACTCACCTATTGGTGGACATTCCGGACAAGCCCATACTTCTCATCTTCTTACTTGTCATTTCTCATGGCCTGGTGTCACAAAAGACATTAAAAATTATGTAGATAGCTGCCAAGTGTGCGCCCAATCAAAGGGAAAGTCAAAGGCACCAGCAGGCAAACTCCTTCCTTTACCTGCTTCTAAATGACCATGGGAAGACTTATCAGTTGATTTCATTACAGGTTTACCCACTTCCCATGGTTACACTGCCATTTGCGTTGTCGTTGATTGATTTTCAAAAGAAGTCATTTTTATTCCCACTTATGATACAGTTTCTTCAAAGGACTTAGCTATCATTTTCAGAGACAATATTTGGTGTATCCACGGACTCCCTTCTATGATCATTTCCGATCAAGGTCCCCAGTTTGTTTTGGACTTCACTTCCAAATTATGTAAACTCCTCTCTATCTCCCAGAAAATCTCCACTGCCTACCACCCACAAACCGATGGACAAACAGAGTGTATTAATAGAGAACTTGAACAGTATCTCCACTCTTACGTAGCTAAGCGACAGACTGAATGGGCTGATTGGCTCAAAGTCGCTCAATTCCATCACAACAACTCCCTCACTACTGCCACCAGCACTATCCCCTTCAACATTACACGTAATTACACCCCACATATGGATTTTGAGGAAAAGGCCAAAGGCATGGGAAAGGAGTTTGGCATGGAGATGGGAAAATCTCACAAGGAAGTAGAGGATGCATTGGAGGAAGCACGAGAAAGAATGAAGAAACAGTCGGAAAATAAAAGATCTGATGCTCTTGATTACGAGAAAGGACAACAAGTTTGGCTTTCAGCCGAACATTTGAAGCTCCCTTATATGGCAAAGAAACTGACACAAAAATGGATTGGCCCTTACAAAATCCTCGAAGTCCTTCCTAACACCGTCAAACTTAAATTGCCAAACTCTATTTGAATTCATCCCACTGTTAACATTTCACGTGTCAAACCATATCAGGCAATCCTTCTGGGTCAACCAGTTTCATGCCCAGACGCAATAGAAGTTGACGAAGAAGGAGTAGAGCAATTTGAAATTGAATACATAGCAGCATCACGTCTCAAAGGCCAACAGCTTCAATATCTTGTACATTGGAAAGGTTATGATGAATCCGACAGGACATGGGAATCAGGTGACATTATCAATACCGCCCCTCAGGCAGTTGCCGATTTCCACAAAAAGAATTCCTCAGCTCCTCGGAAACTTCATGGCCTTACCCTTGGAGACTTTTCTTCTCTCTTCTCACAATATGAAAACCTTACCGAAACTAATTATCATGGGACTCGCCTGGAATTCAAGTCTTAAAGAGGGAGTAGTGTTATGATATGCTATATTTTCAAACTTTTTAACTTAGATGCATTCGCACATTTACTTTACAAACTTTCAGACTTCGAAGTCATGTGATGTGCACGTGATCGTGGGAAACTACACGTGACCTACAGTCTAGACAAACACATTGCACACACGCCTTATTCATTTCCACTTCTTCATTCCCATCATCATCTTCCTTCTCTCATGATACCTTCTTTCATCTACCCACATCAAGTAGTCTTTCCCATGGAACCTATGGCCCATGTGCGCTCCTGTAACATATATAAGCTAGCTGTAGTCGACTGGACCCCCAGTCTAATCCATTTGTACCTTGCAACCCATATCCTTGTGAGTGTATTAAGGAAGACCATCTCGTCTCTACTCCACCTCTTCTCTTCTCTTTCATTGCTTGGTTTGGTGTAGCCTCAGCAGAGTCCTGCCAGTGTTCGCTCAAGTACACTCACAACAGGTAAGTCCATCGGATGTCTGTCATCATACTAACAACTGTTGTAAAGTACTACATCCACAACACAAGTTATCTTACTTCAAAACAGCACACTGGGAGGACGACTGGATCAAAACTGCGGAAATGCTTGTGCATGACGAGTATGCATGGTCATATGCATCCAACGATAACAACACTGGCATGGAAGAAGATACCGGCAAGACACGATGTGACGCCAGTGATAAAACCAAGGTAACTATGTTCCTTTCTCTGATGTCTGGCAAGACACTGCTCATCGGTGACTAGGTAACTAATATGTTTGACAACTTGCCTGTGCTTGCACCACCCAAAGCTACAGACCTGGGGTCTGACCTGGACCGTTACCTTAACACTGATGTTGAACACGTCACAGATGCAATTGCATGGTGGTACGAATGTCGAAGCATGTATTCACATCTCTCTTGCATGGCACTCAACTATCTCACCATCCCTGGTATGTTCTGTCATCATCCATTGATTTTTTCACTGACTCAGATGGGTTGGCAGCTACCTCAATTGATGTGGAGCAACTGTTTAGCTGTGGTCGCCTTCTGCTCTCACATGTGTGCTCTCATCTCTCAATTCAATCCACTCGTGCACTACTTTGTCTTGGAAACTGGAGTCGGTTGGGTTTTGTCAAGACTGAAGATGTAATAAAGGTTAGCTCCCTCCTGGATCTTGCAGGAGATGGAGAAGAAGTTTTCGAGGATGGATGGGACAACATTGACCATGCTTTTGACTAGTTACTAGTAAACCTGATATCATAGTACTACTGCCAATATAGGCCCTCATTGCTCAGTGTGCAAGAGGTGCAACTGTGCAATGCACAAATAGTAATTCACATGTTGCATGGTTGCGCCTCTCGCCACCCTCATTGAAACTACCCAACCCATGGGTATACCTGCCTGGGGTACAGGTATGATACCCATGGGTACAGACTGCATACCCATGTGCATACCCATACCCATGGGTATGGGTATGGAAATATTGCAGGTATGGGTATGGGTACAACCTGCAATACCCACGGGTTACCCGTGCCATTCCCTAGACATGGAGAGGATGAGAGGATGGAATATGGGGATATAGCAAGGGGAGGGAGAGAATCTATGACTACACTGAACCCTTGGTTTCAAAGGAGATCCAACATGAGGCTTCTAGCCTCAATGATGGCAGTGGTCATAGCTGAGGAGTATATATGGGGTTAATTATCTGGAGTGAGGTGAGTCATGATACACCTTACTGTGGTATATGACTTGTATAGTCTCAACAGGGTGATCAAATCATAATTATAGGTGAATACATGATTCCTTTCAATGAGAAGAGTGGTGACAGGATTTTCAAGGATGGCAGCATAGAGAATACAACAATGGAAAATGGAGAAACAGTTACAGTGGATGATGGGAGTTTGAATGATGGCCATTGTGGGAATTTAGACAGAGGATGGGGGAAAGTCCTTGGGGTGATGAGCTTGATAAGTTTTCAAGATTATTTGTGAATGTTTGAAACTTCCCTTGAGTTTCCAAGTATTCTTTGCTGTGAAATATCCTTTCTATGAGGTCAGGTACTGTTGCCAGCCTAGTGTTCTATGGTATGAGAGGATTTTGTTGACTTTGTACTCCTCTTCTCTGCTGATAAGATCAGATGGGAGGTCAGAATAATTGGAGCTGTGTTCCACTGTTTCCTAATAGGTGGATAAAAGGAAAGCATGAAAGATGTTGTGGATCTTCCAAGTCCTAGGAAGGCAGAGATGGAACACCACATGGGAGACAACCTGAGAAATTTCAAAAGGTTCTTCTCATTTGGATGTGAGTTTCCTAGAGGGGTAATGAAGGCAGAGATTCTTGCCCTCTAGCCACACCTTATCTCCTACCTTCCATTGTCAGAATTTGGAGGAGATCTGTTCCCACATGCTTCTTTGTGCCTTTTTGTGTGCAGCTACTGTCTCCAATCAGGCTTTTTCAAGTAGTTCTAGTTGTTTCTCAAGGGTGGAGAGAAACATCTTTCCAATTGGAGGATAAGGGCAGGGTTTATATTCCATCATGAGAAAGAATAAAGATTTATTAGTGACAGAATGAACTGTGGAGTTGTGGGAGAACTCAGCCATGGGGAGGAGTTTTGCCCATCTTTCAGGATGTCTGTCACAGAAAATATGGAGATAAGTCTCTAGTTCCTGGTTTACTCTTCAGTCTCTCCATCAGTTTGAAGATGGTAGGTGATGGAGAGGGCCAGATTGTATTTTAGGAGTCTGGCTAGTTCTCATGTGAAGGCAGATGTGAATTGGGGGCCTCAATTGAAGATGCATCTATTGTGTAACCCAAAGCAGTGGAAGACAATTTAAAAAAAAAGAAGGGCCATACCTGTGCCATTGATTGTTTTGAGGCATGGGGCATAAATTATCCCCTTTATAAGGCCATGGTCAATTACAACCATAACTGTGTCAAAGCCAAGGGAGAGGGGAAGATCTGTGATGAGATCCATGGATATAGAATGGAAGGGGTGATTGGCATGGGAAGCCAATGGAGTGAGAGGTGGAGCAGACAGATGGGTATTAACTTTGTGGGCCTGGCAAGTGGCACACTCTGAGATGAAGTGGCAGATGAAAGTGGTAGGCCTGGCCACCAATAATCACATTGGAGGGTGTTGACTGTGTGGAAATACCTGCTATGACCACCCATTCCACTTTCATGAATGGAACAGACCAGATCTCATTGGACCAAGTCTTGCACAAAAAGGCAACTGTGGTAATAAAAGTGGAGGTGGTCAAAATGCCAGTCAGTCCAAGTGGCCCAGGGGAACAGGGAGGAGCCATCTGTGAGTGCTTTGAGAGCATTGAGGATGAGGGGGTTGGAAGGGGAGGACACAGCTACTTTCTCAGCAATGACTATGTCAATGATTTTAATGAAGAGGTTAGGGGAGAGTAAGGTGACATCTTGATTGTTGGTCATGGTGGTGATGTTATTGCAGCAAGAAATGGCATCTGTAGAGACCATCTATGTGCCTGTAAGGTGGTGGAAGGAGAGGTCAAAGTTCTGTAGGAACATCAACCAGCAAGCTTGTCAGCAGGCCAACTGTTGCAAGTGTGCTTGAGCAAACACTGGCAGGGACTCATTGAGGCTACACCAAACCAAAGAGGTACGAAAGGAGGAGAGAAGAGAGTAGAGGCGATACAATGTCTTCCTTAATGCACTCACAAGGACATAGGTCACAAGGCACAAATGGATTAGACTGGGGAGTCCAGTTGAGTACAGCTACTTTATATATGTTACAAGATGGTGCACAGACCATAGGGTCCATGGGAAAGACTACTTGATATAGATAAATCAAAGAAGACATTGTGAGAGAAAGAAGTTGATGATGAGAAAGAATGAACGGAAATTAATAAGGCGTGTGTGCATCGTGTTTGTCTAGATCATAGGTCACATGTAGTTTCCCACGATCACGTGCACATCACGTGACTTCGAAGTCTGAAAGATGTAAAGTATGTGCGCGAATGCACTAAGTTAAAAAGTTTGAAAATATAGTATATCATAACACTACTCCCTCTTTAAGACTTGAATTCCAGGCGAGTCCCATGATAATTAGTCTTGGTAAAGTTTTCGTAATGAGAAAAGAGTGAAGAAAAGTCTCCGAGGGTAAGGCCACGAAGTTTCCAAGGAGCCGAGGGATTCTTTTTGTGGAAATCGGCAACTGCCTGAGGGGCGGTGTTAATACTGTCATCTGATTCCCATGTCCTATCGGATTCGTCATAGCCTTTCCAATGTACAAGATATTGAAGCTGGCAGCCTTTGAGTCGTGATGCTGCAATGTAGTCAATTTCAAATTGCTCTACTCCTTCTTCGTCAACTTCTATCACATCAAGGCGTGAGACTGGTTGCCCTGGAAGGGTTGTCCGATATGGTTTGACACGAGAGATGTTAATGGTGGGGTGAATACGGATAGAGTTGGGCAGTTTGAGTTTAATGGCGTTAGGAAGGACCTCAAGGATTTCATATGGACCAATTCATTTTTGGGTCAGTTTCTTTGCCATATAAGGGAGCTTCAAATGTTCGGCTAAAAGCCAAACCTGTTGTCCTTTCTCGTAATTAGGAGTGTCGGATCTTTTGGATTCTGACTGTTTCTTCATTCTTTCTCGTGCTTCCTCTAATGCATCTTCTACTTCTTTATGAGATTTTCCCATCTCCATGCCAAATTCTTTTCCCATGCCTTTAGCTTTTCCTTCGAAACCCATGTGAGAGGCATAGTTACGAGTGATGTTGAAGGGGATAGTGCCAGTGGTGGTGGTAAGAGAATTGTTATGATGGAACTGAGCGACTTTGAGCCAATCAGCCCATTCATTCTGTCGTTTGGCTACATAAGAGCAGAGATATTGTTCTAGTTCTCTATTGATACACTCTGTTTGTCCATCGGTTTGTGGGTGGTAGGCGGTGGAGATTTTCTGGGAGATAGAGAGGAGTTTACATAATTCGGAAGTGAAGTCCGAAACAAACTGGGGGCCTTGATCGGAAACGATTGTAGAAGGAAGTCCGTGGATACACCAAATATTGTCTCTGAAAATGATAGCTAAGTCCTTTGAAGAAACTGTATCGTAAGTGGGAATGAAAATGACTTCTTTTGAAAATCAATCAACGACAACACAAATGGCAGTGTAACTGTGGGAAGTGGGTAAACCCATAATGAAGTCAACTGATAAATCTTCCCATGGTCGTTTAGCAGCAGGTAAAGGAAGGAGTTTGCCTGCCAGTGCCTTTGACTTTCCCTTTGTTTGGGCACACACTTGGCAGCTATCTATGTATTTTTTAATGTCTTTTGTGACACCAGGCCATGAGAAATGACGAGTTAAAAGATGAGAAGTACGAGCTTGTCTGGAATGTCCTCCAATAGGAGAGTCATGACAAATTATAAGAAGTTCTATACATAAGGGTTCGGGAACAAAGACTTTGTTTTTGTTATTTTTGAAAATATAGTTATCATAATTGTAAGTGTATTCATTGAAGGATTCTTCTTGTATTTTTTCTGATTCTTTTATGATTTTATCATAGAAGGAAGATGAAAGTTTGACATTATTGATAAAAAGAGAAGGTGGAAGGACAGTAATATTCTGGTTGTGATCCTGAACAGCATCACCATGGTCCGGTCAGTGAGATAAAGCATCTGCACGACCATTCGATGTACCAGGTTTGTAAATAAAAATATAATTAAACTCTTGAAGAAGCATGTGCCAACGAGCTTGGCGACCAGATAAGGTTTGGGGTTTCTTCCAATATTTGAGATTTTTGTGATCTGTCCAGATCTTGAAACCTTCCCTACCAATTAGGTAGTGTCACCATTCTTCTAATGCTTGAATGACTGCCAAGAGTTCTTTGTCATAAATAGGATAGTTGCACTTGGTGCTATCGAAGGAGTGGGAAATGAAGGCACATGGTCTCCAGAGACTGTCATTGCATTTAACTGAGAGCACTGCCCCTGTGGCTATGTCCAAGGCATCTGTTTCAAGACACATTTCTTTGTCTTGATCCAGGTATGCCAACAGGGGTGATTCTTTAAATTTGGCTTTTAAGGAATCAAATGCTACTTGGTGTTTCGGTTCCCATTTGAATAGAATGTCTTTTTTAGTGAGATCGTTCAATGGGCGTGTGATGTCCATGAAGCCTTCAATGAATCATCGATAATAAATACAAAGTCCAAGGAAGCCTTGCAGTTGTTTGAGGCATGTGGGAACCGGCCAATCCAATACCCCTGACACCTTCTTTTCCTGCATTTCTACTCCCTCTTTAGATACTACCATACCCAGAAAGTCCACTTTGTCCTTTGAGAAGCTACATTTTTCTGGTTTTACATAGAAATCATTTTGGCGAAGAGGGGAAAGCACCTCCTTTACTATTTCCTCGTGCTCTTCCTTAGTCTTGCCTTTAGTAAATATCATACAGTCGTTGATATAAATAATGAGTACAGCATACATGTCATTAAATATGTCATTCATCATTTTCTGGAAAGTAGGGGGTGAGTTAGTCATCCCAAAATACATGATGGTTGGTTCATATGCACCTATGGGAGTAATGAAGGCTCCCTTCCACTCATCACCTTCCTTAATTCATATATTGTTGTAACCCCATCGAAGATCAAGGGCTGTAAACATGTCTGCACCCTTGAGGCGATCAATCAACGTTGAAATAAGGGATAGAGGATAGGCATTCTTTACAGTGCCTTCATTTAAATAGTGATAGTCCATAATGAGTCTCTTTTTTCCATCTTTTTTGGGTATAAAGAATACTGGTGCCATTTGAGGAAACTTCGAGGGTCTAATATAACCCTTCTTGAGTTCTTTTCTGATGAATGTGCGTACTTCATCCATTTCCACATCCGATAAGGGAATTACTCTACCCTTTTTGGGAGCAAAGTCTGGTTTCAGATCTATTGCATGATCCCAGGGTTTTCGTTCTGGCATTCTTTCAGATTTGTTTTCAGAAAATATGTCAAGGAAGTCATGGTATGTTTCGGGCACTTTTTCCTTGAGTCCTTCTTCTATGCTATGGTTATAAATAAGCTTGATAGGTTCGTTAAAAGGTCCATCATCCATAATACAACAGTAGGGTGTGCATCAAGGAAAGGAAATAGTTTTAGAAACCCAATCTATAGTGGGATTATGCTGAGCCAGCCAGTCATAGCCAACAATGAGGTGGTGGGTTCCTAGTTTTGACACATAGGCTTCCAGGACCTCGTAATGGCTGGCAATCCCGATAATTAGAGTGACAGCATGGGTTACTTGGCCTATTGCTCTGTTAGAGCTGTCAGCATTTTTCACCGAAATAGGGTTAGCAATTCTATAAGTAGGGATACTGTGAGAGAGAACGTAGTCCTTGTCAATAAAAGTATGAGATGCACCTGAATCTAGAAGGGACTTAAACGATCAAGATCGCCAACTTCCATCTTCATAATTCAGTACACATGTCTCAAGTGACATTTCACCACCAAATGACAACGTGCTTGCGCGAATAAAAAGAGAGTTGGGAGAATTGAGGGATTTATAATTAGGAGAATTTCTTACTTGGCAGACAAGAGAATTAAGCACACTTTGTTTTAATTCCAGCGCCATGCTCATGCTTTGTTGAGTTGCTCTTTCGGAATGGGGAATAATATTGCCAAGAAGATTGTCCAAAGTACATACAGGGAAATCAGACTCATCACAGTCCACGAGATCGGTAGAAATATTACAAGAAGATGTTGGAATTATTATTCCATATATGGTATTTACAGATTACATAAGCAATAGTTACATCGCACCACATTAGTTTACCTTTACTTTAGTGACTACTAAAGTATTCTACAGGTTATGAGCCCTGCTCTTCCGAGCCCAGTAGATCACTCCCGACTCGAATTCCAGAAGTCGGAAATGCCTTTCGAAGTCGAATTTGAAGATGGCTTGAAAATCCAAGTCTCAAGTCTCAACGGACACGATTGGCCAGAATACCGCTCGAAAATAGTCAGCGCAGCGCGGGAAGCCCAGCGCGCGACATCGGAAGCCCACTATGCTACAGTCCTAGGTATTATCAAGGCTAACCGAAGACCTAAAAACTTCTACGAGCGACAATGCTTCAACAACTGGCGCTTACAAGTGGCAAAACGACTCCAAATGGAAGTCGAGAAGGGTGAAATGCCGTGCGGGAGAGTTGAAGAAGACACAGCCACAGCGAGAGGACCGGGCACAGCGACCACGGCCGAAACGACTGGTGGCGGAAGCGTCACAACCCCGACGAGCAGCCCAGAAGCCAAAGTGACGAATCCGCAGGTCAACGACAAGACCGCTGACGTCGCAAACCCACACGCAATATGCGCAGGGCCCACGAGGCCAGTGGGCAAGCCAGGAGACAAGTCGGAGACTGCCCGCAGTCAAGACGACAGGCCACAACTCAAAACGAGTGCAGCCCAGGTCGGACCGGGTGGCGAATTCGTCGAAAGACGAAATGGACGCGTCGCGCATGGAAGCGCAGACACAGACGGCCACCGGGAGGTTACAGAGGAAGCGCACGGCGCGCACCGAGAAGCGCAGGCCAATGTGGAGAGTACGACGACGCACCGAGACGTGTCGATCGAGGGGGAGAGAAAGAGCTCGAGGGAGCGCACACGATCGACGACAAGAGCTAAAGAAAATCGTCAGCGCACCTCAACGAACGTCGTAGACGTACCATACACACCCACAGAGCCTCCTCCACCACTCACCGGCCCATACGAACAATCCGCGCCAGAGAACGAGCCCCCGAGCGTCGAGCTCGAGGGGGAGTGGAGATACCTTGCGAGCGACGACGCTGCACCTCAAGCGGGTGCACCAGAACCTTCCGAGGACGTCAACGAGGTCACCAAGCAGCTGAAAAGGCTGCGAATAGCGTCAGAACACGAGCGCGAACGAGTAGAGCCATGGGACGAGGAAAACGCACCTAAGAGGTCCCAAGACGAGACGGATGAGCCGGACGACGAAACGGTCGTACCAGGCCACTCTCACAGTGCCCCAGGACCCTCCACAAGCCGCGGAACGCAGCGCTTCGCTGGGACGAAGTCGTCGAGTCCAGATAATCGGCCAGAAGGCCAATCAGGCGAGTTGGCCGAAACGGGATGCATTGAGGCCGATCCGGAGCGCGAGAACGATGGGGATAGCACCCAAATGGATGGTAGATGGTGCCGGATGGATGGCACAGCGAGCGCAGCACGCTGCGACTCGAAACGAGTCGAAACGGATGTGCTAGCTGATCACGAAGCGAGTCAGCACGGAAAGCGCAAACGCGAGGTGACGGACGTACCTGGACCACCCAGACCACCTCCTAAACGTCCCAGACGTCCTACCGAGCTCATAAACCCACCGCGTCGCCGAGGACGACTCAAATCGCAACCTAGAAGGGCTAGTCGAGCCAGGATGAGAAACTGGACATACCGAGTTGGACGGTCGCACCAAGGCCAAATCAGGCAAATCGGGTCCGGCGGATGCGTCATACATCGAGTGGAGAAGCAGAGGAAGCATCCCCGAGGCGCGAGACGCGAGGACAACGATCCCAGAGTCATTTGAAGATGACCGCTCGAGCAGAGATAGCGCAAGAGCTAGCCGAGCCGCGACTTACCGGATTAGGCAACCGCTCGAGCGCGACTACACCAACCATATCTGCGCATACGATGCTACATG